>VDFB02208619.1:0-29339 GCA_007258455.2 Sequoia sempervirens | reverse complement strand
TCTACATTCTTTAGTCACAAACAAATGATTGCAATGCCCAAATATATTAACTCATTACCAATTATATATATTATACAAAATGATTTGTAGAAAAAAAACATATTTATTATATTAATATAGAGCTTTTGATATACATCACGTAAGAACAAGTTCATAAAGGGTTGCATACATTTATTTGGACTGCAAAATTTTAGCAGGTAAGTTCATTCAGAACTCTTTCTCTCAAAAGATTCCCCACAGCCTTTCAAATAATTTGCTGGAAGAGTCTACATCGTCCAGCTTTAGACTAGATATGTTGACATTTGTACTCATCTATTTGAGCAATACACTATGATACAAGAGCAGTTTCATGTACGAAATGTGTTTTTGTACTGTAGAGGGTTTCCTCAAGACAAAAATCTTCTATTGGTGTTGTTTCTTTTCATTCCAGTGCTTCATTTATATATTAATTTATAGATAAAATTTATTATAATAATTTATATTAATTATAAGTCACATAATTTATTATAATAATATAATAATTATAAGTCTTTATTTATTTAGTAAATTGTAGAATAACTCAAACCATGTTTAAATATATGCAATTACAAATTTCTTTACATGCCACCAAAAATATGTCTTTACTAATAATGAATTACAAAAAAATGAAATTCGTTCGTGACTTGATTAGTTAAATTTTAAATCTTCTTTTTTATACAATGACTTCTTTTATTGTTTATATTCTATATTTTGCTTTATATTTCAATGTTGCTTGCAAACCTCTAATTCTTGAGATTTTCATATTTATTTGTAGCTACCAACACAAACAAACAATTAGACGTAGTTGACTCATATAATTCACAAAGGTATTTATCATTTCATTTTTCCATATTAATTTAATTGCATAAAACGTGAAATGATTAGTTATATTTTAAATCTTCAATACACATTTCAAATTATGTGTTTTAATTTTTCCAAGATATTTTCACTATAAACATTTCAATTCAAATTACTCATTGATATTTAATTTCTAAATTTAGATATGGAAAAACAATATATTTCTATAAATTTAATATATATATTTACTATATATATTATGAAATTAATTAACACATGATATATATATATATTTACTATTTATATATGAATTTAGAAAATAATAATGGATACTTTATTATAATAATACATTAATTATAAGTCTTTATTTATTCACTTGTTTGTAGAATACAATGAACAAAATAATACCTTTAATGTACGAGCTATTTATAACAACTTTCCATAAATTATGGCTATGTAGGGATGGAAACTACAAGCAATACATTTGATCATGAAACTACTTCAGAAAAATCAATCTCCTAAAAGAATCATTCCTATTAAAGTTTTGAATCCTTACCATAGTAGATGGACAATAAAAGCTAGAGTGACTATGAAACAACAACTTCACCACTTCAAAAATGCAAATGGAGAAGGAAAAGTTTTCTCCTTCAATCTGCTTGATTATAATGGAGGTGAAATAAGAGTAATATGTTTCAATGCAATTGTAGAGCAATTCTATTTTAGTATAGAAAGTGGGAAAGTCTTTACAATATCAAATGGGACTTTGAAACCTGCAAATAAAAAATTCAACAATACAAACAACAAGTGGAAAATATTGTTGCAAATTAATTCCACTATTCATTTATGTATTGAGGAGGATACATTGATACCCAAGCACTCTTTCAATTTCACATCAATAAATGAACTGAAGGACATGCAAAGCAATTCAATAGTTGATATCATTGGTATTGTTTTATCAATCAACCCATGTCATACAATATTGAGAAAGAATGGCAGTCAAACTCATAAACAAACAATTCAACTTAGCGACAAGTCAAACTTCAAAATTGATTTCACCATGTGGGGTGGTTTTTGCAACAAGGAAGGTCAAGAACTTCAACAGTTATGTGATTCATGAATTTTACCAACTCTCGTTGTAAATGCTACAAGAATAAGTGACTATGGTGGAAAATATTTGGGCACAATAAGCAAAACCTAGCTTCTAATAAATCCAAATCTTTCAGATTTAGAATAGTTAAAATCTTGGTTTAATACAGAAGGAAAAAACTTCACTTCTACCTCTAATACAAAGGAGAATTCATTTGTTACTCAACCTTTAATGCAAAAAATAGTGGAAGAAATAAAAGTTCAACAACTTTCTATATGAGATACAACTACATGGATTTTACTTAAAGCTACATTGTCTTTCATCAAGTATGATAATTTCTCTTACACTACTTGCCCCTTGGAGACTGAAGGTAAAATATGAAAAAAAAAGGTGCAGAAAAATGGAAATGATAATTGGTATTGTCAAAAATGTGATAAGAGTTTCAGTAATTGTGATTATAGATATCTCCTTCAATGCCAACTGCAAGATCATACAGGTTTAACTTGGGCTACAACTTTTGAAAAAGTAGGAGAAGAAATTATGGGTGTAACAACAAATGAATTATATACATTGAAGCACAAAGATCGAGATGATTTGAAGTTTGCAAACATTATCTGCAAAGTACTCTTCAAGAAATATATATTCATACTCCAAGTGAAACAAGAGACTTACAACAATGAAGAAAGGTTAAAGTGCACAATCATAAAAACAAAGGACTTTGATTATTCATCTAAAAGCAAGGTTCTATTAGATTCAATTGCTTAAATTTGGGGCTTTCATATTTTGAGCAAAAAAACTTGTAAACATTTATGTATTTGAAACACACCCATGTATAGTGTTTTGAATCATGTTAATACTTCATGTGTACATACTTTGTAAGACACTAATCTATTGTCAATCAAATATCTCTTAAGACATCTTATTTGTACATTACTTGTCATATATGTATATAATTCTATACTTTTTGTAAACATGTTCAATATACATTTATGGTTGTTATACATATTCTTTCAAATATATTCAATGTAAATTAAAATCTCCATATTAATTTCATTTTCTTTCCTTCTATATCATGGACAATATCGATGCTTAAGAAAACCAATCGTACAACTCAATAACAAGTCCAATAATAGTCCCTGATGACTCTTTCAACTCAAATGTCGACATCAAAACACCGATCCATAAATTAATAAAATCAATTTGTGAACATTTTGACAAGATTATCAAAGAAATTGAAGAAGCAACTTACCATATTGTAGATGTCGAAGAAGTAGAAATACATGAAATCAAAGATCTTGCACAACTAGTCCATCATACATCTTGTAAAGTTGCAGGATTCAGTCGATTTATAAAAGAACTATACCATGACGAAAAGTATGAGCAAGGATTATCACACGAAATTATTGAACAATTAAAAATATTCTTCAACCATAACTAATGAATTTCTACAATACCCATGTATAGTGATTTCATACATGTTAATAACTCCTATGCACATACGAGCTATAAAACACAAATGTATTTTCAATCATATATCTCTTAAGATATATTCTTTGTACATTAATTCTCATATATATGTATATAATTGTATTTAATTCTATAGCTATGTTTTTTATACATGTCAAGTTTGTTAAGATTTCAATAGGATCATAGTTCAATGGATTTTAAAAATGGTTTCCAACCGACTTTCTAGATGTATCTACAATTTAATTTTGAAGCATTCTTTTCAATGTACACTAATCAATATTACAAATAATGATTTATACTAATAGATTTTATGAATGCAACTATGGTTCTTAACTTGAAGCAATTCAAACGATATTGTAGTTATAAAAAAATAAATTTAAAAGTTACAAATCAATAGTAAACTATATTTCATAGAGTGTTATTATATTTCTCCTTTCATACTCATTTATGTGATCATATGAGAACTACACCAACATCAAATCTTGCAGATAGATTGATGCGATATAGAACTTCTTTAAGAGGCACAAGATCATATTGGACAAAATGTTGTGTAAAATTGATAGACATGTTACATCAAATTGATACACCTACAATATTCTATGCATTGAGTGCAACAAACTTGTATTGGCTAGATTTACATAAACTAATGCTAGGAACACAACCAACAGATCCAAACCATGCACAACTTTGGTGAAAACAAAATATTATCGACAACCCTCATATAGTAGCACAAAACATGCACTTACACCACTCTCATTTCAAAAAAGAATAAATGTTAAAGATTATTGGTCCAAATATGAGTGGCAACATAGAGGATTAGCACACATACATGGATTTCTATGGATACATGGAGCGCCAAACATGGATGCTATTGATTGGTCCAACAATGAACAACGAAATGCAGCAGAAATGTACTTCAACTACATTTTTCACGCATGGAATCCTCGACATACTAAAATTGGACAAAATTTATAGGTACATTTTTTATATGCAAAAAAAACATGTAAATACATTTCTTCAAACCTTCTTATAGAAAAAAAGATAATTCAACTTCCTATTCCAAGCATTCTAAGATAATGCTATTCACCCATGTCTCAAAAACAAAAGGCAACTTGCAGAAACAGATGTAGAAAAGGATTATGAGGAGATAGAAAACAGTGTACAAAGACATACAATTTGTAGAAAAGGTGCATGCCTACGAAAAAAAAAAAGGAAAAAATGATTTGCAGGTAATTCTTCCAACAAAATTTATGTACATTACTCTACCATATGTTTTTTTCTAATTAATTTAAAAAATCTAATTAAATGGTATTAATATGACTTATAGATATAATACTTCATGGCCAATCAATTTAGAAGGACCAAGATTGTACGAAAATTTAGAAACTAGCGAAAGAAAATTTGAACCTCTTCAAAATGATGACAGACTAAACTCACACAACCGATACATTTTGCAACTATGGAGACCAAATATAGATTGGAAACCAGTTCTTTCAAAACTTGTTGTGGTTAAACACATTGCAAAGTATGCAGCAAAAGTAGAGAGAAGCTCAGAAACATACCAACAAATGTTAATACATCTTGCAAATGTAGAAAATCCAGATGATCTTGTTGCAAAAGCTTATAAGAAGCTTCTAACTGAAACAATAATAGAAAGGGACATTGGAGTGCAAGAAATAAGCCATATGCTATTAGAACTACTGTTAGTGGAAAGCAACAGAAGATTTATCACTCTAAATGTATCAACAAAAGTTTTCAAACGTGTGGTATTACATGAAAATAATAACAATGAAGAACAAGTACTATCTTACATTGATGCATACAAAACAAAGCCCCCACACATGGAAGAAGTATCGCTAATTGATTCAACAAAATCATGGATATATAATGCTAAGCATAGAAATGAAATCAAATGAAATCTAAGGAAAAACCCAGCTATTGTATGAGTATTTCCTAAATTTATATCAATTCCAGCAAGAGAATCAAACAAATGGTTCAATTTTTGCTTATCAGAATTGCTACTCTACAAACCATTATGTGACATTAGTAGAGATATTGGTCATAACAATGATTTAGTAATATCAAATTGGGAAAACTTCAACTATAATCAATGGCATGTCAAGCGAAGAACAATTATAGCAAGTACTGAAGACAATATCAATTCAGAATCAGAAGATAGTAATATTATCCAACATACTAAGTTACAAAGCATGAATGGGAAATCATATAAAGGCTACAACATGGTCAAAAAATGCACATT
Organism: Sequoia sempervirens; assembly: GCA_007258455.2. NCBI lineage: Eukaryota > Viridiplantae > Streptophyta > Pinopsida > Cupressales > Cupressaceae > Sequoia > Sequoia sempervirens. The sequence goes on along the minus strand of VDFB02208619.1, from coordinate 23,709 downwards.
TCAGAGATATATATGTTAGGAAAAAGAGATTTAGACAAACAAATAGATTGGTCTACATATTTCAAAAGTGAACAGTACATGTATGAAGCTATAAATTTCATTAACACCATGAAAAATAATAGCTCTGCAATTCATCATAATGTAACACAATCTACTAGCTATGGAAATCTTAGCAATAAACAACATAAAGTAGTTAATATTATCCTCTCACACTACACTACTAATCAAAATAAATTGCCACTATTTATGATTATTCGAGGAACAACAGGAACGGGAAGGTCCTATGTTATAGGTGTAATACAAGAATCACTTTAGAAAGCTTCAATGCAAAATCAATCACCCCTTCTTCTACTCGCACCAACAGGAGTCACAACATTCAATATCGAAGCATCAACTATTCATTCAAAATTAAAAATTCCAATAAGAGACTCCAAACAACTTGAAGGAACAAGATTAACACATTTCCAACACATGAATTAGCACATATCATATATATATTAATTGATGAAATGAGCTTTCTTGGTGAAAAATTACTTGAAAACATAGATTGTCGACTATGTCAAGCTTTTCCACAAAATTCACATCAAAACTTTGCAGGTATGCATCTCAAATGACAATAAAACACCATATGTTATTCATTTTAGAAAAAAATATTTTATATGCACTAGAATTGAGTTTTTATCAAAAAAAATTAACATAAAATTTATAAATTGCTTTCAGGAATATCATTGATTTTGGTTGGAGACCTCAGACAGTTATCACCTGTTAATGATAAACCAACATATAGCAGCAAAAGGCGAGCTAGAATACTGTGGGAAGAATTCACAAATGTAATTACTTTAGATCACATTTATAGACAAGATGGATTAAACAATGATCAACAAATATTTTGTCAACTGCTAGCAAACATTAAAGATGCAAACCCAACTATAGAAGACTGGGAACTTCTAATGACGAGATCTAATACAAGACTTGATGCAACAACCAATGATGATTTTGAAAACAATGTTCATTTGTTTGCAACAAATGAAAATGTTCACATCCATAACAGGAAAAAAATATACTCATTGGTGAAACCAAGCACATAGTGTTCCAACCAAAAATGGTGGTAACAGTGTAGAAAAAGATAATGCAGATGATGAACTAGATATTGAGTTATTATTGAGTACAAATGCAAGAGTTATGCTAACATCAAATCTGTGCATACATGCAAGACTTGTAAATGGAGCTCTCAGATTGGTTCAATAGATTGTATACAAACCAAGAACAAGACCACTGCAACCACCAACATATGTATTGGTCAAATTCGACAGTTACTTTGGAATACCTTTCGATAATGAACACCCATTTACTATACCAATCACACAATTCAACGAGGAAACACAATCCAAATACCTTTAAGATTAGCTTGGGCACTAAGAATACACAAAGCACAAGGTCTAACTCTTCAAAAAGCAACAATTGATATAGGACCAACATACAAAACATGATTAACATTTGTGGGAATTTCTCATGTCAAGTCTATACAAGGCATCCACATTATGCCTCCTTTCACATTCGACATATATGAAAGAATGAAGAGAGGAAAACAAATTTCAAACAGAAAAGCAAAAGAAAATAGGCTTAAAGCCTTAAAATTAACTAATGTAAATTCTATACTAATGTTTTCAATACAATCAACATTTGTAGATATTAAATGCATTCAACCTTATTTGAATATTACTAATTTCTACTTATATTTAATATTTCATTTACATTAAAGTAAATTGTTTGGTTTTCATATCTATCTATACTCTAAATTCTAACTATTTCTTGGTTAAATAATTTCAAATTCATTATATTTCAAATATTGTACCTTATATTTTATTCTATGAAGCCAAATTCACTATTATAGTATTGTACACTAATTCTTACATTTCTCCAAGCCTTACATGCAACTGTTATTCAAAAAATCTATAAAACTAACACAAATAGGCTTTCCTACACTTAATGCATTTTGTCCATCCTTAAACAATTCCAAAACACAAAAATGACCTTCCTAAGAATTGTCAAGTTATGTGTTCTTGAAAATAATGATGACAAATACCATCAATATTAATTTCTACTCCATTTAATTATTTCTTTCCATCCAATAAAAGTTAATTTATTAATTTGCAAATAAAAGTTTTTCCAAAAAATGAAAAAGAAAATTATTTATCACTATTTCAAATTGTAATTAGAAATTAACAAATGTAAAATCTATACTATTGTTTTCAATACAATCAACATTTGTAAAAATAAAATGCATTATATCTTATTTCACTATTGACATTTTCTACTTTTACATATTAATAATATCAATACTCTCAACAATCAATATGCTCCAAAGAAGATATCTGTAAACAAGCACTTTCGAAACAAAAGGCCCACCAAAGCTTGCACTTTCAAAACAATGCTAAAATAATTCATTTTCATTCGAGTCTATTGTTTCTAAAATAAAAAGTACTTATGCATACATAAAATAATATTACATATTAATAATATCAATACTCTCACCAATCAATATGCTTCACAAAGATATCTCTCAGCGTAATTTAGATAGATTATTGAATAAGATAACTAAGTTAGTTTAACCTATAACCAGAAACAACAATAAATTGCACATTACCTTTTCTCTTTAACAAACAATGTTCTCACAAATTAGGTATTCTCACAAATTAAGCAACTACTAAAAAAAAGAGTAACTCAAAGAAAAATTATGCATTTATTGCATTATAATATGATGAACATCAGTAAAAACATTTCTAAAATTAAAAAAATAGCAACGAATTTCATTATAAACACCTATGGGTGTAAAAAATATGTGATTGCACTAATGTATTTCTGTCACTTCTTCCTCACTCAGAAATGTCACGCATTTTGTGTGTCTTTTAACGGGACTGCTCAATGTGTTGGGATATAGGGAAAGGACCCACTAGTTGTGCACCCTAACTTCTTGTCTCTCAAAATCTAACTTCTCCATGTCGGATCACTCTAAAAATTTAATACAATCTTCTTTGATTAGTTGACTACTTATAATTAAGGTTTCAAGTTGTCGTGAGCAATTTTGACATCTTTATTATGTGTAATCGTACAAAGTATCTAAAACACCACTTTTCTAACCCCCTACCCATCGTAGTGAATTACCACCCCCATCTTCGAATGCACTTGCGCCAATAGTTGAACAATTTCTCATGAAAATAAATTACCTATACGCTCTAATATGAAAAAAAAGTAATTATAAATTACACATCCTAATATTAATAACTAAATACAAATAAACAACTTTTATTTATTAATTGTCTTAAAACTATAATATATTATATGTTAATTTGTATATTTTGCATTTACAAATTAATAATAAACTACGAATGAATAAATAAAATAAACATAACCCTAATTGTTAAACCCTAATACTTCAACATAACTGGCGTTTCATTGTTGTCGTCGCCACATCGCTTCAACCTCCACCGCTCCTCTGTGCTGCCTCCACAGCTCTTCGTGTCACCTAGCAACATATACAGCTGCAACCATGGAAGGGACGTGTCCAGAAAGTAAGGATTATGTGTTTTTTAATTGCATTATTTAGTTTTATTTTTGTTTTCTCACTGCATTTTGGGTTGCGTAGGGCAAGACTCATCTTCTGGAGGGGTCTTCAATGGACGACAACCAATTGGAGTTTGGGTCTATGGATTTGGTAAGGTCTTTTATGACCTTACTGAGGTTATGAATCGTTTCTTTTTCTTCTTTTTTTGCTTAAATTTTTGTACGATCTTTCTGTGTAACGGCTTCAATTTTTAACTTAATGGAAATTTTTTATTTTTTGTTTACTGTACAATTTTTTTGGCTTGGATCTGGTTAGGATTCAAAATCCATAGAAATTTAACTATCCATCTAAATTATATAATTCTCTAGAGGCATTTTACCTTTTATTTTGTATGATTTGTTTTGGGGTTTTCTTGATTTTATCATCAACTTGTGATATTGTGTTATGCTGAAAAAAAAAAAAAAATTGGGTAGAAAATTAAGTGATTCTCTCTAAGCTTTGCAATGTCTATGTCTGGAAATGATCCTGAGGAAGCCAGTTTCCAGAGGCCAAATCTCTCATCCAAAACCCCTTATTAATATTCTGCCCTCCTCCTCCTGCATTAGGCTTCTTCATTTCCTCCTCCTACGCTGCCATAACTCCACGACTATAGGACGATCTCATGCCCTAGCTCGCACCGCATATATGTGTGTGAGCAGTCCACATGTGTCCTTCTAAAAGCTCCATTCATTGATGCCAAATTAGCAGCTCCAGATGCAACATTATCACCTCTAGCATACTAATTGATGTAGGGATTTCGTTTGAAGCTTGATTTTGAATCCAACTTTAGATCTGTTCTAACAATGGTATTAATTTGCTCATTCACATTCTTGAGCATTCTTGAGCATTGTCATCAATCAAAGAAATCTCTCATAACTACTTTTACATTCTTGAGAATTCTCATCCATGAGCTGTTTGGAGCATGCTTGCAGATCCAATTGAGCGGATGTAGGGTCAGTTTCTTCAACATTTTTGAGACACATTACCGATAATTCATCATCCATCGTACAATATGTTGTGCACAAATCAAGCAAATAGTGATCGTTCATGATCCACTGTATTATCATTTTTCCAGCTTTAAATTCAATACTCATTCTTGTAAGACCCAGTGCAGTAGTTTATTTATACTTCATTGATTTTTGAATAGTCAAATAGAGACAGATAAGACAACTTCTGATGGCTACTGCGAGAAATTGTAAGTGAATTTTGGAGGTAAGCCGATTAGTTCATCTTGCCTGAGATATACCAGTACAAGAAGTGACATTCTCAGATGGAACTGAGAAATTTCATCTCAATTCTAATGTTTTCTAGGATCTCAAGCAGTTAAAATAGAATTTCATATGTCAATCTTACTCACACATTTTTAAGTTTAATTAAGATTTTTTGGTGATAATTGGACTATTGCAAAATTCCATATGATAAGCAAATAAACAAACCGTTATTGGAATTTTACATTCTCTGCAAAATTTAAACATTACAAAGTAGGTGAATGTGCTTTGCAAAAGAAAATTATATTGTCTAGAAAATTGAAACTTTACAAGATGACATGCTTGTAGACATTGCATGGTCTGTAGAAAATTTTACATTATCTGCAAAATTGAAACAACACAAAATGATGAACCCTGTAGTCATTGCAAAGTAGTTATGGTTTGCAAAAAAGGTTACAGTATATGGAATTTTAAAACATTACAAAATTACCAGCCTGCTACATATTGTGAAGTAGCCTTGGTTTGCAAAAAAAGGTTACATCATCTAGAAAATTATAACATTCCAAAATGACCACCCTATAGATATTGCAAAGAAATAGGCATGGTCTACAAAAATGGTTACATCATCTAGAAAATAACATTCCAAAATGACTAGTCTGTGGATATTACAAAGTAGGCATGGTCTGCAAAAAAATGTTTTGCCAAATCGAACATAAATTATGCAAAATAGGCTTTGCAGAATTGACTAATTCACCATAAAGCCAGGGAATGGTTCTGTCCCCTCCATAGGACTATTTCTTGTAGTGTCTTTTGGATTAGCTAAGTCAACATGAGGTGTAATAGGATGAAGATGACCAAACATATGCTCTTCTAAAAGGCCAGAAAATTGAAATTGTTTGAACATAGGGGAATGAGGGGGGCTATGGCTAGTAGATGTTTGGAAGTTGTTAAGGGCAACATAGGAAGGGCTTAAAATGTTGTACATATCTCTCAAAGTCTGATAATGTTCAAGTAGGGGGATTGTTGGAGTACTTTGTTGCCCTACTCTACTTGCATCTAGTGTTGGATTCTTATCTAAACTAGCTTGGAAGTTAGTAAGAGCAGTATATGCAGGTGTTAAAATTTGGTACATATATCTTCGAGTTTGATGATGTTCAGGGAGAGGGGTTGACGGAGTACTCCTCTCCCCCCCTAAATTGGTTGAAGGATGTGTTGAATTCCTATTCTTACCTAGCTACCTTTGTTTCTTTTTCAACTCCCTCTCATTTTGCTTCTGTAGCCTTTCCTCTCTCCTATGTTTCATTAGTTGTCTTTCAATTTTCTTCTCTTCGTTCCTTTTTCTTTGTTCAATTTGATGAAGTTTCTTTGCCTCCATCTATTGTTTCTTCCTTGCTGTATGTTGTTCAAGTTCAACTTTCCTTGCTTCTTGCTGCTCCTGCAATATTATGTAATCAGTTGCAGTAAGTATTTGAGATTGCCTACCCAATCTGAGTGTATTATCATTAGAGGTAGTGGACCTCTTTCTAACCCTTTCAATAGGTAGCTTCAATTTTTTTTTTAAGGAGCCTTGACTACATAGCACCTCTTCATTTGTTGCAAAAGCTTCATATTTCATTTGTGAACCTTCATTGTATCCACCTTGATCATCTTCAACTCCATTAGGTTCCAAATTTGTAGTATCCCACTCTGATGTATCTACATAAAAATGAATCACTTTAGACCTTGGCAGTGGAGGTGGAAAAGGCATGGATAATGAGGTTTCTTCACCTTGGAAATCAATCTATACTCCTTACTCTTTTTCTCTTTCTTGAACCCAATCTGGTGGGTCAATCTGTGTTGGTAAGCTCATTCCATTATCCAAGTCATTTTCATATTGTGTTTGGCTGACATGAGTTGGTGAAATTATGCCTTCTTCTGGGTCTATTATTGTTGCTGATTTTTCTATTTCCATTTGGCTGACATGAGTTGGTGAAATTATGCCTTCTTCTGGGTCTATTGTTGTTGTTGTTTGTTTTGTTTCCATTTGTTCCAAGCATTGTTCTACAACAATCTCTTCATAACCAACCAGTCTTAAAATGCTTGCAATTCCTGCAAGCTCATTACCATCTTCTACAGTGAATGCCTCACTCGGTCTCATATCATTACAGAGTGCATCTCTATTCACTAACCAAATTCTAGTTCTTCAAAAACCTACAATGATGTTATCAGGCATAAGGGCATGTTTGAAAGCTTTGCTTGCAAGTTCTTCCAATTCAGTTCTCCTTATTTCTAAGTGTGGATGTTTTTCCATCCACTTGGACCTCTCAAACTTGAAATATGTCTTGAATGGAGAAAAAAAACTTACATCCAAAGGCTGCAATTTATGGCTGGTATGGGCAGGCAATGTAAGAAGATCAATACCTAGAGATTTAGCCTCTTTGATTGTAGTTAAAGCAATGTGGATTTGTGCCCATCAAAAATAAGGAGATGTATGTTTGTGGGTGAAGCCCCACCTGGAACTGATCTAGAAAAATGATGTAGCCAATTCAAGAATAACTCTTTGGTCATCCAAACATGTGGTTGTGCTACCATGCAGGCTCCTGGTTCACAATTCACAATGTAATTTTTTCAGTTGTCTTTTTGCCTTAAAAAGATAGAATCCTGGAATGCTATGGCTTGCTGCATTAATACAACATAATATTGTTATCCATTCTCTACTTTTAGATAAAATATGTGGCACACTTTTGTTGCCCAACTTTGCAATCACTCACATCCCACAATTTATGCTTGCTTGTATGCTTGTTTCATCACAATTCCATATCTTGGTTGGTCCATACTAATTAGCATTATATAACTTGTCTAGGTTATCATAGAAATCTGCCACAATGCTTGGTCGTAACATAACAACTCTATCCCTATCTAGACCCTTTGCAATCCTTATGGTCAATCATGGATGACGTTTGCGGAAACCCATCCACCATGCTCTGCCTAGTAAACCATTTTTGAATGGATTTGGCCTCGTTTGACAAATATGAGCCACATGTGATTTCAACTAAATAACCTCCAATCCATGACCAAGCTGAGCCAAGTCTTTGCACCAGTCAACTATTTCTAGCTCTTCTTCCATAGAAAGGATTGTTGGTGGTCCTTTTCTTTATGTTGTTGTCAATCCTAACATCCAATATGTTAAACTGCTAGCAGGGATTCCCCATTTTTTTGTTGTTGCTCGTACAAAAAAGAAATTTTCCTCAACATCATTGATGGCATGGTCCATATCTTCTTGTGTCCACTTTCCATTATTGCACTTAGTCTTCTGTCTATGATGTTGAGATTTGTCAGCAACATCCATTGTTTATGTAACATTGTCAACAATTGGATCACAAGCTATGTTATCCTGAGGTGGGTTGGTTGAAGTGTCACCATCATCTGAGTCAACCACTTGTAATTTCACTCCCCGTGGTAAATGGGTCCTCGGCCTTCTGGTCGTTCTTTTACTTTTTCTCTTTCCTGCTACCATAATGCCTATGGATATATATAAACCATTAAACCCTCCTAAAATTGCTAATAGGATATAGATTTTGAGAAAAATATCATTTAGTAATCAGAATTGAAACTAAAAAGATTACTACAGATATATATAAACATACACAGATATATATAATGTACATAAACACACACGCACACATATATGTGTATATATATATATATAAACACACATATATGTGTATATATATATATAAACACATATACACACATATAGGTGTATGTTTATATATACAAAGGTATTGTTAGACTTGATGGCAAGCTAAATTAAAACTATAGATATTAGATCAGGAAAAATCAAAAGTAATCAAAACAAAGGACTGAAAAGATGTCACAATGGAGATATCAAAATTGCAGAGATATTTCACTTGGGAATATATAGAAATAAAATGTATCCTGCATGGAGGCATCCACTATTTAAATTAATATATGATCATAGCTCATGTAACTGTTCAGTTCTTGCAAACTAGTGCTGAAATGAACTCCAGAAAATGTAGGCAAGTTAAAATATATTGAAGGAAAAAAAATAATAAACCGAAATTGTGTTAAAGTCATACTGAAGTTGGAAAAACGTAATAATCTTTGATAGAAAATAGAAGTGTGAAATGGTTGGTTTGTGCTCGCTTGGATCAATCATGATATATATATATATATAAACACAACACACATATATTTGTATATATATAGGTATAGTATATATATAAACATAATACATATAGGTGTATATGTTTATATATACAAAGGTATTGTTAGACTTCATGGCAAGCTAAATTAAAACTACAGATATGAGATCAGGAAAAATCAGAAGTAATTAGAACAAAGGACTGAAAAGATGTCACAATGGAGATATCAAAATTGCAGAGATATTTCACTTGTGAATATATAGAAATAAAATGTATCTTGCATGGAGGCATCCACTATTTAAATTAATATATGATCATAGCCCAACCGCTGGTTCTTGCAAAGCGCAAAAGGAATGAACTGTAAATTGTAAAAATATATTGAAGGAAAACAATGAACTCGTGAAATTGTAAGCCAAAATGCATTGAAGGAAAAACAAAATACCTTGGATGTAGTTAGAGCAAAAATTGCTATTGAAGTTGTTCCGATCAATCAGAGAGAAGTAATTGTTGAAATTGCAGGAATGTCTCGTTTGATATGGTGGACAGGTCTTAATTGTCTGCAGTGAAAATGTAAATAGTTTTCTTGCATCGATTGTTATTCTTATAGTTTTCTTCCCTCCAGATTTTTAAAAATTGTTTGATCCATGGATTTGAAATCCTCCATTTTAATTGGACAAAGAGGTGATGGGGTGGATTGATGGAGGAAATTTTAAATCTTTGCATTTTGATTGCTTGTTTTCATTCAAATGGTGAGCCTTAGATCTGGGTGTTTCTTATTTGCAGGTACAAGAAGTTGGGCGGTTGAAGTCTGCAAGTTAGGCGCCTGAAGTCTGCAGGCTAGGCGCCTAAAGTCTGCAGGCTAGGAATGTACACCTTAGAAGTTATGAGGGATGTGATGAATGACGGGACATACATTATTTAATTGATGCCATGTTGGGATCCGAAAGTTGAACAATTTAGATTATTTATTATACATCAACATGTAATGATTTGACTATTTGGTTCATGTGTTTGAACCAATATATTGTAAAATTATACATATTGGAATATAATAATTTATTTGAGTTCTTTGAAGTTGTTTTGGAACTCATTTTATTTGGTTCCATATTCAATATGTAATTAATGATATTGGTTTCTTATTTTAATATTAGTTAATGGTTAGTTATTCAAATATTAATAATTCAATGATATATATAAAATAGATTTAAAATGATTAATTTTATTTCAATTATTAACACACAAATGTATAAAACTTGATATTTTAATATTCAAGTATTAGCCTATACATGTTTTATTAATGGAAAAAAATATTAAGCAAGAACATTCCACAAACTACGGAAACATGCTTAGGCACAGGTCCCTCTCCCTGCATGGTAGTTATACAAGAAAAAGGAGGCAAAGATAGCATGGGTGAAGCATGCAGCGGGTGTCAGAAAGTGTCAGGTTTTGGAGAAGGCGTGATTGGTGTGAGGAAGGCAATTGGGAGTCACCGTAGATCAATTTTAAGAAGTTTCCTGAAAAGTGAGGGGGGACAGTAGTGAACGGGAGGCAGGAAAAGGGGCTCTGGAGGTTTGAATCCATGCTCTGTTCTGGGGGGAAAAACCAACCAACAAGAGATCTCTGGAATCTACAACCGTAATATGTCCGCAAACTTTGACCGTTATTCGGATCAGCATTACTGGCGGCAGAATACAGCTTGGGCAAAATCTTGAGGTAAGTCCCTCGCCATGGTTTCTGTGTATTTTAAAATACCACAAAACTGAAGTTCATGCATCTTTACGCTGGTTGCTTTTGTTTGGAATTTTTAAACACTTCTTTCCAAACCTCTTTCAAGTCTCCTAATGTATTTTTCTTATATCTGCGACCATATCTGTCTCTATGGTGTTCTGTCAAACCCTTCATGCGCCGTTTCCATGATTCCACATTTTGCAGACTCGCCTATAAATGCATCAGTTTGAAGGTTTCTAAAATCTTTTCAAACAAATAAACTTTATACATATCCTTGTCTATGGCAGTCGGTGAGGCTAAATCTTATTTAAAGATATCTATCAAACACTTTATATGCCTTATTTGTACTTCCACACTCTACATGACTGCCAAACATTTCTCATACCTTGTTTATGTTGCCACATTTTGCATGCATGCCTGAAAGTTTCAAAGGTCTTTTCAAAATTTACTCTATCTGAATACCTCACTATAATCATGGCGGTCTGTAGATGATGTCTCTTTTGAGGCGTTCTGTCAAATGACTCTCAGGCCTATTCCATATCTATGCTTCGCCATTTTGCATGTATGTCTGCTAGAGAATTTCCAGCCATATTATCTGATTAAATCGTTTTTTTGTTATGCTTTAATGGATGACCGTAATCTTTTCCAAAGCTCCAATTCACATACAGGCAGAAAGGACGCTTGTAAGGTTGAGGATTTGGGTTTCACACCCACTCGTTGCATTTGCTTAAAAGTTTCTATGGACTTTTCAAAAAACCCATTTCGAACATATCCTGCAATCACGGCATTCCATGAGCTCATATTTCTTTGAGGCATTCCGTCAAACAGTTCACGTGCCTTGTCGTAATTTATATATAATAATAATAATTAATTAATAATTATAAAACATTTATTTATATATTTAATAGTTTTGTTAAAATCTAAATGTACTCATTATTAGGATCTTGGTCGTAATTTTCATTTTAATAAACATACTAAAACTATTTGTAATATTACAAATAGTCTTGCACTCGGTTTTTGATTGTGATACATTTCCACCGTTTCTATAATTTGAATGTATTAATAAGCTATATTTAATTAAATTTTTTAAGTATTTTAATTAAAATATTTTAAAAAACACCTTAGTTTATAAAAGTTTTAAATGAAAAATGTTTAAAATTAAAATGAATATTTTTTAGAGTTAAAAGATTTAATAAATTGATAAAGTGATCTTAAAAAGGAGTTTCTCGAAAGTTCAAAAAAAAACCTATAAAAGAAGAATTGAGAGTTTATTTGAGATGTAAGTTTGTTCTTCAATCTAATTAAAACCTTTGTGACTACGGAGATTGACAGAAGGGCGGAAGATCAATTTCAAAACTCAAACCACGATACCTTATGAGATTTTACTAGCGGAGAGGCACCTTTCCCTTGGAGGCTTTCGCGATGATTCGGTTACTATGTTACCTTCAAAAGGTTCAAAACATGGACGACCATCGGTGGCCTAAGCTAATCGTAAAAGAAAAGTTGGATAGAAGAAGGAATACATGGATGAAACAAAACAAAAAATGGATGGAAAAGTGGGGTGTGAATATGCAAGATTGTCCAAGTACAAATGAAGAAATAAAAAAATATGTGAAACAAAAATTCAAAAAAGCTTTATGGACAAAACAATCAGGGCGAAAAAAAGACTATTATATCAAAGAATTCAATCCTAAGGGGGACCATGATGAAAAGGCATATATAGGAGCAAATATTAAATGGAGAGCAAAGATGTTGATAGCTCAACTCCGAACTAGCTCACATCGTCTTAGATGTGAGACGGGCAGATGGATGGTTCCTAAAGAAGAGTGGGAAGAAAGAATATGTCGTTTTTGCGACATGGGATTAGTGGAGACAGAGTGGCACTTTGTTATGGAGTGCTCAGCATACAAAGATATTCGGGTCACTTATGGGGACATCTTACAAGTGGACAACTTAAATACCTTGTTTGAGGAGGAAAGGTTGGTCAAATCTGCAAATTACATCATCAAAATTCACTGTCGTAGAGCTAATCTCGAGCGAAGATCTCAGGCTGTTTAGGGTCTTCTCTTTTCGGTGGTGGTCTTGTGCTGTTTTCTGGGTCCCATAGGCTGCTGTGGCCTCGTGGACGTTATTAAAATATTTCATTTCATTTCATTTCAATGGTGGAACGATTCCACCGTAATTGCTCAAATTATTCTTCAATCTAATTAAAACCCTTGTGGCTTTGGAGATTGACAGAAGGCTATGGAAAGATCAATTCCACCGTAATTGCTCAAATTTGTAGGTCTCATTCGGAAATTAGTTGTATTGTAAATGGTGATATGTTCAGATATGAGGGTCGTTATGCAATGAGGAAATCATAGTTTTCCGTTCACATCGATTTGCATTGTTTATTGAGGTGGCTGGAATATCAGTAAATCGTGGCTATTGTTCCCTGCGTTATATACATTCATTCCATTTGGGAGGCGTGAAAAACTTAATGAGCTGTGGGTGTTACTGGAGGTCGAGGGCATGTAATGAGTTGCTGTTCATCGTTTATCCTTGCCACCACTATTGACTGCTGTAACCAAGAAGACTTGGGTCTGTGGAAGAGGGTGTGACTGTCTAAGAGGGGCTCAGGCTTGATATTGACTCCAGCGCTGCTGCTACTGGTGAGTGCCATGAATGTTGGGCACTACTAGGTGAGTCGGGTGTGGTTATTGGTGAGGGGCGAATGCATAATCCTCACGTCCTTCTGTGCAGTTATCCTTCTATCTGCTGCAAGTTGTGGGAGTTCTTCAAACTACCCTTGTCTGTAGAGTGTTGCTGGGCGATGAGATGTTAGCTGAGCATGATATTCTGGGTAGATAGGGCTGCAGACCTAGCCGCCACTTCCTCTACCAGTCGTGGGTCTAACCTGAAGCTGCCTTTGCTTTGGAGCTTTATCAAACGGGTATTTAATGTTAACAACTATCGCTGCTTCTCTGAATGCATTTATTATTGTCAATATTATTGCTCAGTAAATCTCTGTTAGTAGGGATTCAAACCTGTTCATGACTGTTAATGATCGATAGTGTATTTCTGATTAGAACTGTGCATAAAATGCTCTGCAATCTGCTATTCTGAGCTTTAGTATTATTGTTACTACTGCTGTTGTAACAAGCACTGTGAATGAGCAAATATTCAATGCATAATCTGTCAACTTATCTTGTTATGTAATGAGCTGAATGGTGTATTGAAATATATATTAATTCTTTTCATGTCAAATGCAAAAATCATATTGGAATAGTGTATTGTGGAAAGAGTTCTAAAAACCCAGCAAATCAAGAGTGATACCAGTTTGACAAAATGTCAAATGTGTCAAACTGAGCAATCTGGAAACAAAGATATCGTTCAGAAATCAGTGGGGTTTTTATAGTGACCCACTGATTTCCTTAGCGCTTACCCCTGAGCAGAGGATAGCAACAACATGAAGCAGTGATTAAAGGAAGAGGAGTTCTAAAATGTACATGGTGCTTTTCGCTAAGCTGGACACAGTTTTGAGAGAAGTTGACGCCTCTAGAAGTGGCAGCCATGTTTTGCAGTCCCAGAGACCCTAATGTTTGTCTACCTATATATATAATATAAAACTTGCATTTGTTAATAGGCATGTTGTGAGACAAGAGGGCCTATTGATGTTGCAGGGGTTCACTGCACGCTGGATAAAGGAATACTACCTTTAACCTTTAAGGTGTAGCATATGCTCCGAAGTCTTAGCTCCTATACAGGTGATTGAATTTGAGTTGCAGATGTTTAAGAATTGGTTTGAGTAAAATCCATTTGACAATAAATAAACCATGAGATGAGATATGTTCTTTTTGTCGGTGAATTTTGAAAGACGTTAGGGGTTTCCTTGAAAACAATGTCGGTAGTAAAATACATATTTTAAAATCTCAGTACAAGTGAGATTATATTTAGGAAGAGTAGGGAATGCAATTGTTTTGGGTAATATTACGAGAGGATATGTTTTATTTCTTGGTAAATTTTGGGTGATGTTATGAGTTGCTTTGAAAGCATTGTTCGTCAGCTTTAACCGTTCTTTTAAATTTTATTTCATGTGATTGGATTTAGAAAGGTTAGGCATCTCTTTTTCATAAATTAGACCATACGTTAGAACGAAAGCTAAAAGGTACAGTTAATCCTTAAAAATAGCAGGTGGCATGAAATCATGCCTCAATGCCAAACTGGCAAAGCCAGGAGATTAAATAACAAGCAGCAAGTGGCCCTAAGAAGGAAACATTTAATCGATTTAAGTAATATACATTTGACAATAATTAAACAACAAGATATTGTACCTTTTTATCATAGTAAATCTTGGATGAGTGTATGGGTAGCCTTGAAAACAAAGTGGGGTAAACTAGGGCTACCTTCTAAAATTAGAAAATAGAAGTTAAATGTTAATATTCTCCATAATCATGATACCACAACCTCGACAAATTCATACCTTACTGTAGAAAGGGAATTTGAATGTGAGTCATGATCTTATATTTTCTCTTGTTAGCCTTACACTCACAAGATCGCAGATACAATGAGACAAATATTGGTGATGACATCCATGAGATCTATAAGCATTGGGCATACTCAAACACATCCCATTAATTTTATACCACACCCTTGTCAAATTCCTTTCCTAATTACCATTAACACAATGAGACAATTTTTTTTTATCACATTCTCCAGATTTGTAAGCATGGGTCACACTTGAATGTATCCTGTAATTGTTTATCGCATCCTTGCCAAAACTCTTCCTGTTGCTGTGAGGGAAATTTGAACTTGATACATGCACATGTACTCTCCCTCCACAATCCCTTGGATACCATGAGACAATTTTAATGAGGAATAAGTTTTAGGTAAGACTATCTAGAAGTTGTCTGATCCATATCATCTTGCATCTATGCTAATCAAAACAGCATGCTGTAGCTTCATCTCATTTTGGAATGCTCACAGATTGGGACAGGAACAAAAATGACCAGTTCTAGCTATCCTTTACTATTTTGAAAGACCAATTGAAGAGCACACAGGAAATACTGAGGGGGAGGGGGGGTGAATCAGTATTTCAGAACTTTTAAAACTTTAAACCAGATTTAACATGTAAATCAGAAATCAGAACATTAAGAGCATCAACAAACACCATAAACGTGATAAACACCAAGATTACGTGGAAAACCCTTTCGGGTAAAAAACCACGGCAAAATATTACTTTTATTTATCTCCAAAAGGCACCAACCCTGTTACATAAAGTGAGCACCAACCCACCGAGAGCAACAACTCTCCTTCGAAGCACCAACTCTCCTTCGAAGCACCAACTCTGATTACATTTAGTGAGCACCAACTCCCAATACACCGAAGCACCAACTTCAGTGGCTGAAGCACCAACTCCAAACTTCAAATATAAAGCTGCAAAACACTGTTTCAATCAATGCCACCACACGAAATGTGAGGCTCACATCCACATTGTCCAAAATCAGAACCTTCAACACAGGACTATAGAGACTTCATAATACATTCTCAACAAACTAGCATCCTTTTCAGAACCTTTACCATCTTCAGATACAACAAACACAACAGGCAACAATTACTTCACAATCTCAATCTTTTGATGTTTATGCATACTATTCAAAAACTCATACTCTTGCAGACTATATCAAGACTTCGCATGCCACCTCTGCTTACACACACCTCATGCCAAAGTTAAGCCACATCAGCACATTTGAATGTACATCCCATGAACACACACTTCTCAAGATTTCATATACAGTCAACTGATACCCTTACTTTCCCTTATATACCTCAACTTTACAAAACAACTTTGAAACAATACTTTACTCTGTATCTCAACACAACCTCACGCAACAACAGACAATGAAGGCAATACATTCCAAAAGAGGAACTCCAATCTTAACATCTTCCTAATGAAAAGATCTTCGCTCCCCTTATCGACAGCTTGACTTATACACAAACTTCGTGTATCTTCTCATGGTTTCAGCACAGAACTTAGACTACACACATACTTATGCTTTCTTGAAGAAATTCAACTTCTGTATATCGACCGTACACACTCGGCATTGAAAAACACTCAGTGGCTGAAGCACCAACTCCAAACTTCAAATACAAAGCTGCAAAACACTGTTTCAATCAATGCCACCACACGAAATGTGAGGCTCACATCCACATTGTCCAAAATCAGAACCTTCAACACAGGACTATAGAGACTTCATAATACGTTCTCAACAATGTAGCATCCTTTTCAGAACCTTTACCATCTTCAGATACAACAAACTTAACAGGCAACAATAACTTCACAATCTCAATCTTTTGATGTTTATGCATACTATTCAAAAACTCATACTCTTGCAGACTATATCAAGACTTCGCATGCGACCTCTGCTTACACACACCTCAAGCCAGAGTTAAGCCACATCAGCACATTTGAATGTACATCCCATGAACACACACTTCTCAAGACTTCATATACAGTCAACTGATACCCTTACTTTCCCTTATATACCTCAACTTTACAAAACAACTTTGAAACAATACTTTACTCTGTATCTCAACACAACCTCACGCAACAACAGACAATGAAGGCAATACATTCCAAAAGAGGAACTCCATGCTTAACATCTTCCTAATGAAAAGATCTTCGCTCCCCTTCTCGACAGCTTGACTTATACACAAACTCGTGTATCTTCTCATGGTTTCAGCACAGAACTTAGACTACACACATACTTATGCTTTCTCGAAGAAATTCAACTTCTGTATATCGACCGTACACACTCGGCATTGAAAAACACATCCAGGTAATAGACAGAAGATGTATAAAAATAACTCACAATACCATTTTCAGAAACCCGACCATCCATGAACACAACAGATATACATCTTTTCAGAATACGGCTCCTGGCTATAGCAATAGATACACCTGAGCATTACTATCTCTTATTTTTCACACACACAGCATTGACTTCTAATTGTCTTTCATTTTCAGTATATCTTCAAAGGGATCAAAATGTATATTTTTTACTCAGCCCAACTCCTTATCACATACAGAAAGAAACGTGGACACTTCTTTAATTATTTCCGTCAGAACCAATACCATTCAGAACTCAGCAAATGCGATATAAGCATTCAAGTCGAATACACCCAGAAAGTTAGCCGCTTAAAAAAGTATCGAATCCAATCATCCACTGTGCATACAGTCTTCAAAAAACGCATCCTGTAGATTATCATTTTTGACTATATGAGATGCTTCAAAAGACATCAGAAAGACGTCTGCAGCATATTGAATAAAATAAAGCCACGTTCTGTATGCCCCTCGACTCCAATAAAGTCACCACTTCCTTCAAAATTAGAAAAAAAAAATGGTTTCAATATGAACCTCTGCTGCACCAAAAAAAGCGTTACAAGTCAAAGCCACTATTAAAATATTCGCTGCCTCATCAATCAGAATTCAGTTTAAAAACAAACGTCCCACAATAAAACACGCCTTCAGCATAATGAAAGCTGCCCGATATTAAGCTCAATACAACTGGAGCAATTATTTCCATAAGCCGCCGCTATATTTAGTGCAATCTCCAGAAGTCATAATAATAGACGTTGCAAGAATAAAACATGCCTCAATAAAATCTCCATCAGAAACTGTTTCATCCAAAAGAGCCGCCCTCTAATTTTGTCTAGAATAAAGTTTTCACAGTATATTAAAGATATCAAAGAGGGCGATATCTGGAAATAGACAAGCCGCCTCATATTAAAATCTTCAAGGCTCGACATAATAAAAGTGATCTGAAGAAGCTATGACAAGAGTCTATGAAAATTAAAGCCACGATGACCAAGTTTGAAGCCATCAGAAACAAACAAGGCACTGCTATGACACCTCATTCAAAAGAAGTCAAACCATTTACAAAGCCGCTTCTATGAAATGCTTTCAAATATTTCTCCACAAAAGTCAATATGCCATGTAGCCAAAGAAAACCCACCCACAGCAATATAAGCTGCCATAAAGATATTCACAAGGCCTTTCAAATAAAGAAATCGAACCTCATAAAAGGTAATAAAAGACTTTTCAAAATGCTGAGGTGGCAAAGGAGATTTATCAAGCTGATATGGCAAGATGACATGTAGACAAGCAACCAGCTCAAGCATACAGCCAGGTAGCTCAAACAGACACCCAGGCAGGTCAAGCAGGTCAAGCACATAAGCACACAGCTCAACCTTGACATCAATGACAAAATATTCCAACACCAATATGGTCCATTTCTCACCAAAAAGTAAAATAAGAAACATAAAGCTGCTTCCAAAAGTGAAAAACATGAAAAAAATATTGCTGGAACTTTGTGCTGAACCCCTAAAGCATGTATTCAAAACACTTTTTGCTCACCTTTCTTCAATTTTGGATGCTTGGAATAGCAATTTGTTACTTAAGTTATGGTTCAGACGTTTTGGGAAATAAGAAATGTTTGTACAGTCCTAAATTGTTGTATTGGATGGTTGATTTAGGTTAAGTATTTTATTATATCTGATTATTCAAAATATGTTTGGTTATTATTTATTTTCACTTTATTTGGCTACTGTTGACTAATAGTATAGCTTCTCTATTTTGCTATGGGAACATTTTTGAATTAAATAATTGTGAGATACTAAGGAGGTTTAAAGATAGTGCACGTATTCTATTAACACTGATGAAATCTGGAGGTATAAAAAATGGTCTCACAATGTTGAAGGTCCTTTTGCTTTATATGATTTCTAAAGTTAGAAATAGATCTATTTTTGGAGATTTCTATAACTATAAAGGGAAAGGACAAGGTATTTTGCATGCTAATTCATAAAAATACAAAATTTGAGGATAAACATTCTCAAAGGTGAAGATGTTAAGGTTGTCAAATTTAGCCCTAGGACAAAGGTCGAATTTTTAAAGCATGGAAATTTATTTCCATTGCTCGTAATAATCAGATCAACAGTGTAAAACTAGATATTGAGAATGACGACACTGTTGTCTATTACTTGAATAGACACCGCCTAAAACTTGCATTTGGTGGTATAATTCTTTGTGTGAAGCTAGTCTATGGTGTATATTTCCCAAGAACATGTACTTGTTCCACAATTATTTGAATTTGTTTGGTGAATATTGGAAAGCAATGCATTTTCTTGTCTATTCTTTTAACTTATAATATGTATTCTAGTTGATTTTTGAATATTGCACATACTTTGTAAAATTTTAGTAGTTCAATATCTATATAATCATAGCATTATTGTATGTTTAGAATTTATTCTGATTTTGGATTTTAGAAATATGTTGTAATAATTCTTTGTAAGTTTTCTTTAATAGTAAAGTTTTCAAATACAAACTTGTAAGCATAAACGCTTTTATCGACATCTTTCAAAGAGCTTCTTGCTTCTTAGTTGTGGTGTTGCACTTTTGATAATTCTTCTCTTGCGTATTACTTTGGTTTATTGGTTGTTATCAACCATCTTTTTATTAAAGATTTTAGGCCATGCAAATATTTTAAACAAATAATACATGCTTCTCTTTTTATTCTCACACTCAATACATGGCTAATATATAGCCATTTACATAGCCAAACAACCTCCTATTTAATAGGGAGGTGTTATAACAAATATCTCAGAATACCATTCATGGGTATAACACACTAACCACTAACTAACCATGATCTATTGTTATTTCAACAATATATACGACTACCCATCCAAAGCTTTATTAGTGAGTTGTTTATTTACAACCTCACTATTACAATAGTAATTACCTTTCTATATTTACATAATTACTAACATCTACGTGAACACTAATTCCCAACACCCCCCCTTAGTGCGAACATGGGGTGAAAGTACATCACGATACTTGATGACCACACACAGTAGCTCACCAAACAATATAAGATAAGAGTAGGGACATACACATCTACTCATGTCAAGCAATAGTGGAACTAGCCTCACTATGCTTAGCACACTTTCATCCAAAGATAGGGACAAACACTTCTACCCATGGAGCCGAGGATAGGGACTAACACATTTACCCAAGGTATTACATCAAGTTTGGATAGGGACAAACACATCTATCCAATATCAAGGTTATGAATACGGACACACACATCTGCTCACAACAATTACGATTGGGGACAAACACATCCAATCGTAATCACCAACTTGTGTGACTGGGAACAAACACTTCCAATCACTTCACTACCTCGTGAATGGGGACAAACGCATCCATTCACTAACAATCAAGAAATGTGATTGGGGACATACACATCCAATTACAACTTACATAGCTTGTTGTCGCGTATGCAACCACCATTGTAGATCATTGCCACTTTGATCACAAATGATATGAGACGGTTGCCGTTGCCACCTGGAAACCGATCTTGGCTTTAGTCGGTTTGGCACACGTTGTTTTCTCACTAAAACAATTTTGCAAACCTCGTCGCTAGTGACTCACGAGAGGTCGTTGATTGTCCTCCAGCCTCCTGTGCCTCCATCCTCCAATATAGGTGTGCACTTCGCTCCTATATTGTATTGAGTGTGAGAATAAAAAGACCAATCCACACGCTTCACTAGCCGAAATGTCTAGTGTCCAAGATATTCTCCAAACAACAAAAAGAAATCTCTTCAACCTTTGCTCTTAATTACGCTAGTATTCTCTCTTTATCACTAAACAATAGGCTTAGAATCATTATGTTCTGATACCATATTAGAAATATGGGCAAAGAAAAATGAAACTGCAAATGATACAACACAAAATAATCTGTGCTTCCTTCTTCATTTTTCATTCAATACATTTACATATATATAGGATTTCTATTTCCTACATTTTAGGAAACTCCCTATAACTACCAGCTAAAGATATGAGTTGTTTTAACATGTTGGGATTAAATTTGGGGGTTGTGACTCACTCATAGGTGACATACCGCTGCCCTGGCTTTAACACCCTGTAGATCTCAGCATACACTTCCTCCAACTGTGGAGCATGGCATGTCGCTTCAATGGAGTACACACCATCAAAAGACTCTTCATCAAAGGGCATGTGAAGGAAGTTACCACACACTACCTCACAGAGGCCGTCTAGGCCAGCCTTCTTGTTGTGGCTACAGGCACGCTCCACCTGATAATCAAATTAACCAATAGTAAGGAAGTCACCACAAACAACAGCCATAGGCTAGTGACAAAAGCTCATGATCTATACAATCAGATGCTCCAAGTCACAATTATGATAATGAAATCCGTCAAAGGACTCGGTAGAGCTCAGATCAAGCAAAGTAGCTCCCTGTGATGAGTTTCAACTATATCGACAGATCTTCATGAATTGACTGCTGAAAAAGGAGTTAGATCTGTTTAGACACATACATGCATGCTCGAAAGCCGCCAATCTGGCAAAGGATGCCCTCAACAAATACCAATAGCATTGGCCAAACATCATAAAATGAGTAAATCACTCAAGGTGCCATGATAGTAATCAAAACTCACGTACGTCAAAACATAATGGAGGACGATGATTGGGATTTGCAACCGATGAAGATGTTGCTCCAAACGATTGTCAAAAAAATCGATGCACCGTACATTGCAAGAAAATGTTATATGTCGTCCAAAATAATAGCTTCTGTGGACAACAAAATGGGTACATGAAAATAGAAGGTGCCGATCTTCCAATGAAATTAATGCAACCTGTAGAAAAGAAGACCAATCCATGCGCTTCACTAGCCGAAATGTCTGGCGTCCAAGATATTCTCCAAACAACAAAAGGAAATCTCTTCAACCTCTGATCTTAATTACACCAGTATTCTCTCGTTATCACTAAACAATAGGCTCAAAATCATTATGCTTTGATACCATATTAGAAATATGGGTAGAGAAAAATGAAGCTGCAAATGATACAACACAAAATAATCCATGCTTCCTTCTTCATTTTTCATTCAATACATTTACATATATATAGGAGTTCTATTTCCTACATTTTAGGAAACTCCCTATAACTACCAGCTGAAGATATGAGTTGTTTTAACAACTCATAATACACACAAATAAACAAATCACAACCAAATGACAAATAACCTACGGGAATGGTATGATATTCCCAACACCCATAACAAACCTATCAACTTATCATTTTATGCATCCTAATATTCCTAACACCTTTGTGAACACTAAATCCCAACACCCCCCTTAGTGTGAACATGGGGTGAAAGTACATCACAATACTTGATGACCACACACAGTAGCTCATCAAACAATATAAGATAAGAGTAGGGACTTACACATCTACTCATGTCAAGCACTAGTGGAACTAGCTTCACTACACTTAGTGTACTTTCATCCAAGGATAGGGACAAACACATCTACCCAAGGTATTACATCAAGTTTGGATAGGGACAAACACATCTATCCAATATCAAGGTTATGAACAAGGACAAACACATCTTGCTCACAACAATTATGATTAGGGACAAACACATCCAATCATAATCACCAACTCGTGTAATACATGCTTCTCTTTTTATTCTCACACTCAATACATGGCTAATATATAGCCACTTACATAGCCAAACAACCTCCTATTTAATAGGGAGGTGTTATAACAAATATCCCGGAATGCCATTCACGGGTATAACACACTAACCGCTAACTATTCATGATATATTGTTATTTCAACAATATATACGACTACCCATCCAAAGCTATATTAGTGAGTTATTTATTTACAACCTCACTATTACAATAGTAATTACCTTTCTATATTTACATAATTACTAACACCTACGTGAACACTAATTCCCAACACTTTTTGGTTGTGTTTATATTGTTTTTTCTCTTGGTTTGTTTTACAGTTTTGGACAGTCTCTTTTATGCAAGATCCTTCATATTCTCTATAGTTTATGCTTTTTCTTCTTCCAGACTTTGTTCAAAACTCATGCTTATATTTGTTTGGTTAGTTCTGAATTTTGGCTACCCTTTTCTAAAGAGAGGTTTGATGAGAGAACTCCAAACATAGATAGGA
>VDFB02208618.1:0-15034 GCA_007258455.2 Sequoia sempervirens | reverse complement strand
TAAACTTAGTAGTTTAGAAACTACATTCAATTTTCCACATATTCTATTCTTACATATTTTTGAAATAATATAGATAACTTATTCAAATTTTTATGTCAAGTTGCCTAACTCTGATTTTTCTGAATTTTCATTGCCACTTAAGGGCCTATTTTTCCATGATGATCCTACACATATCCTGATATATATGCACCCATATATATATAAACATATACATTCCTTATAAAAATAATACATGGGATTGAACTTATCAAATATCATTGTTGAATTCAAATAAAATATGTAAAGAAAATAAAACTTTTAATAATATCATAAAGATAATATTGACGTAGAGTGGTTTGCATTCGAATTGAAGGCTAAGATTTTTGAATGCAGTAGTGAGTGGAAAGTTAATGGTAATAATGAAGTGAAACGGCCCCTTAATGGAGCAAATAGGTAAGAGAGAACATGTTACCATTTTTGGTAGTACAAAATTCTTGCAAGAAAATTGAGGAGAAGACTGACTGAGGTAATGTGGATTGAGGAAAAAATAAGGCAAGAGAATCAACCCAACTGGGAAGAAGGAAAAGGCTAAGGAAAAAGCCCATAAATCAAAGGTAAATTGATGGTTTTTTTGTATATGCTTGATTTCCCAGTACAGTCTATTCGCAAACTTGCATTTCCTTTCATATCAATTGTCGATTCCATTTGAAATGGTGTTAAATCATTAGATGTCCATTTATGAGCAAGCGTGTTTCTCTTCGATGCCAGGAATTCATTGTATGAAAGTGATAATAATCGCTATTTTGTTGCAAGGGCCTTATCAACCATCCCTTGCATGCACAAGATTTGTGCATCTTCTCCCTATAAGCATGATAGTTGATCATGTTTATGCAATGTATGATATGTGTAATCATCCCTATGTTTGTATTATCTCTTGCCTGTGTGTTTCATTAGCCATTTTCATGGCTATTTAGTTTCAACTGATAGCCAGAGTATTCTTTATTTGTAATAATTTTAAATTCATTTACAGTCTCCCCCTAAGGGAAGTGGTAGTTTTTCCACTATTATCCTCCATATTTTTGTTGTTCTTTGTGTTGACAAGACCAAATAGGTATACCACACCATATGGGTGCATCAGTCTTAGTAATCATTCATAGAACAATGGAAAATCATCACTATTCTTTAACCATGTCGTATCGTTCACAATGAACGATGGCCGAATGATTGTATTGTTCCACTTTTATTTATGTTGGCATGATCTCTTAGATCGTATAATAGTATTCCATTAGAACAAAGATTTAATCATTCTTCAGAACGATTACCATCATCGTCAACACCAAGTGATGCTTGTAATATTAGAGTTTGCTAGTCTTTCTTGCATGCACATTATCATTCCCTAGAACGATACTTAAATCGTTCCTTAGAATGACTACCATGAGTAATCCTTACCAGCATTATCGTTCAAGAAATGAAGACAGATGATCAGCATTCATAAAGGTTTCGGCTATAGTTACTACTAAGAATAAAAAGAAACAGTCATTCAACTATCAGTCGTTCCTTAGAATGATAGTGGCCATGAATATGTTTAATAACTGTCTGAAATATGATAGTGGGTTTCTCCTTAACCCGAACAATAATTAAATTGTTCTAGCTTTATATGTGTATTATTGTTTTAAAATGACAAGCATGTCGTTTGATCCCTTTAATTTGTACAAAATGATACCAATATTGCTTAACTTCTTTATTTATATTTATATATACCTAGAATGATAGTACCCTTGGTTGAATACATGTAACACTAGTTAACTTGAAACTATTTATGAGACACGTTGACAAAGTAACATACAAACTATTTTAAATAGCATGGTTATGATATAGACAATGTACCAGTATGAAGTAACTATTTTAAACAAAATCGTTCTTCTATTTTATTTGAAAAGGGAAAATTTATACTTTGCATATTTGTCAATTGATATGACAAATCTAAGAAAATAATTTGAATGAAAGGAAATCTGTTATAATGGCATTTATTTCAAAATGTATGCATAATTATAGTATCTGAAGTTGGCACATATATGTGTATGCACATAGACCTTCGTCTACGTACATACACATACTTGTGACATACCTTCTTTTGTTACTTATTTTATTCATTTTCTTCTATAATGTATATTGATTTACATTAAATATCAAGTGGTAGAAGACATTGAATGTAATCATGTGACAAGTAGACTAGAGAACCTTAGGGTAGATACTGCTAGAGGATAGATAGTTGCTAAGGAATATACTTGTGTTGTTGAAAGTTACCTTCCAAGACGGGTGCCAAAATGGAGTATAGAGGGTATTGGTTTTGCTTTATCCAAAACCTAACTTTCGTTGTTGCAACTTTTTTAATGTTTTTCCAAGCAATTAGCCCAGTATGTATGTATGGACTTATATGTGATGACACTCTTTGTCATTCCTAGCATAGATCTTGCATTTTTCTAACCATAGATAGAGATGCATGTTGATGTTAGGCACGCACTAGATTTCACCTTGCATATTGTTATCTTGCTAAAAAAATTGTGCAGGGTGAGATATTCTTCGAGTAGGAAGAATTCTGAGGAATTGTAAGCTTCGTGGTTGGGCGGTAAAGTACCTAAGCCATATTCTCATCCACTAGTGAAGGCGAGTATTGAAAGGAAACCTTGGAATTTTTCATTAAGTCAAAGGATTATGATGTAATCTTGATGTAATTTGTAATTTGTAATTTGTAATGACTTTGTGGCCAAGTGATCCAAGTCAACTTTGGTATTGTAATTGACATTTGGAAATTTATATATATATATATATATATATATATATATATATATATTGTGACTCATATTTTAATTAGACATGTGTTGCTATGATAGAAAATAGCTACTTGAGTTATGTCTTTTTAAAAAATTAATATTCATGATTTCATTTGTAATTAATATTTAAGCAATAATTAGAATGGATTATTACATGTTAGTATTGTTTTTGATGCAATTGGTTCACTTGGTTTCTAAGTGCTTTTCACAAAATTTGAATAAAAGAGAGTTCATTGTGACAAAGTGGTGTTCAATGTTCATCTTTGTATTTCTTCATGGTTGAAGATATTCCTATTTTGTTTGGATATGATGATTAGAGGTGTTCAGAGGTTCTATATCCAGAGTTTCATATTCTCGATCATACTATAGTGGAAGATATGTTTGGCAGTATGTTTGTCTGGTGAAATAGGGTGTTTGGGAGAAATGACATTGCTCCGCATTTCTCCATAGTGAATGTTCTTAGCTTGTGGATCTAGAAACATGCTTATATATTTTGTATCTACCTCCCCTTGAAGTTCTATGTGTTGTGGTGTTCCACAAGGTTGTTTGGTTTGTTTGATGTTTGTGTCAGTATGTCTGGTTACACAAAATAAAGGTGTTCTTAAGTTTCAGGTGGTTGCAATAGTATTGGTGAATATTTTGATGATGTGGAATATTTTGAGATGTTTTGAAGTGTTTTGTGTGGTCGATGAGATGTTTTCAAACCTGGAGAGGTGTGTTTGGAGTCGCTTGTTAGTGTTAGTGCTAGTTTGGATGACTTGGCATGCTAGCGCTAATTTTGAAGGATGATTGTTATTTATGGAAGTGTTGAGAAGCATGTTTGTGTATATTTGGGTCCTAGTTAAGTTGCGGTTTGGTTTTCCTTCACTTCTTTACATCGTGGAAGTGTTTGGTGCCAACCTATTTGATGTTGCATAGCCAAGGTGCATATGTTTCCTTAAGGCTAACTTAATTGAGATTTTTTTAGGTCAAGGATGGTATAAATACAAGGTGAGTTATTGTGTGGATCAAATCAGAGGAGTGTGATGTAAAAGATGTGAAAGTGATTAATCATGGTGATCTGAGTGCGAGATTTAATACCTATGACTCTTAGATGCAGTGAGCAGAAGGTGTCTACATTTTAGTCTATTGGATAAGTTGTGTGTGTTTCAGTGGAATTGTATCTTCATCATAAGAGAGATGCTTGTTAGCAATTCAAATTGGCAATGATCCACCCCTTCTTCTATCTTCTTTCTTCTAGACAGTGAGTCCTTTGGCAGTGAGCCCTTCTTTCTCTTGGGTAATGATCCCTCTGATAGTGAGCCTATTGTATTCAGTGTTGCTATTACTTTATGTTGTGAGCTAATTCTCACCGTGGTTTTTCCCTTTTTGGTTTTTCCACATAAATTTCTAGTGTTCTTATGTGTTTGGTGTGTTTGCATTATTATTTCATATGTTTATATTTTGCTAATGCATGATAAGGGTTTAA
This sequence comes from Sequoia sempervirens, assembly GCA_007258455.2. Lineage (NCBI taxonomy): Eukaryota > Viridiplantae > Streptophyta > Pinopsida > Cupressales > Cupressaceae > Sequoia > Sequoia sempervirens. The sequence continues at coordinate 10,753 of VDFB02208618.1, read as the reverse complement.
GGGCTAATACAGATCTAAATGTTAATGAGGGCTTTGATGTTTTAATGTACAACTGATTCACCCCCCCTCTAGTTTGTCATATTCATCTAACAAACTACAGAAAAATAAGATGATGTTTTTGTTGAGACTATCATCGCATTAATTACTTACATATTGCGCTACTAGCTTGAGGGTGGATTTTGTTAAATGTCTGAATTTAGCAAAGGGTGTACAATTTGGAAGCAACAGAACTTAGGTTGGCATTTTTGTCAGGTGAATTTTTTAATGGGAAAAATTTTGCCCACTCTAACTAGAAAAAATTAGACCTTATTTTTTCTCAAGTCACCCTGAGCCTACATGTTAATTAGTAATTTACATATTTAGCTACATGTCATCAAAAGGTCTATAATTTCTCAACAAAAAATAATAGAATAATTCTTATGTAGTATATGGGGTAATAGTTGTGGTCATAGAAGCATTACATTCCAAAAAATATATGATTAACTTTGACTAATCACCATCAATGTCATTTTCGAAAGAGTGGTTATGAAATCTTTTTGTGTATACTCTACTATTTTGAATCATTATACACTTCGGAGAAGAAAAATAAGAGCACAAAAAGATGAATTTTTTAGTTTAGACTTAAAGTTTGGGCATTGAATAGATAATTTTTTTGGTGAAAATATTAAATAATTTTATGAATTTTTCATTATACTACAATTAAATATTAAGTATTAATCATAAGAGATCAGGTTACTTCTAAATTAGTAGGTTGTAATCAACAAGTGATGCATTGCATCAAGTTCCTACTAAAGTTGTAGTGAGTGCAGTGAATTTTGTTGTATATAATAAATTGAGGGATGTTACAAATTTCATTTAAGGAGACAAATTAATTTTGAAATCAACAATATTAAGACTAAAAAAAAAAATTCATATTAATTTACTCTTTCCACCTCACAACAAAAAGTGAATATTATGATGTATATAATAGTGCTTTTGTCATTCAAGTCATTAATAGCTGAAATTTGATTAAATGAATTAAATGTATTGGACATGTAATTTTTTTTAAATATCAATAAAATTTTGATTTTTGCATGACTATTCCCAACATAAACCAATACAAAAAAATGACATTTTTACAATCATTTAAAATAGAAAATTAAATGTGCACAATAGAGTTGTAACTCAAATTTTCAATTTTATATACTCGATCAAATTAATAAAATAAATTAAATGCATTAATAAAAATAACTATTATGATGTATATAAGAGTACTCATGTCATTCAAACCTTGAATAGAATTAAAATTTGATTAAATGAATAAAATACATTCTATATATAATTTATAAAATAAATAAAAATTGTCCCAGTTTCCTTGTAGAGGTTAAGCATACTCTGCAGGCATCTGATATTCATATCTGAAGACCCACACCTATTCTCCCTTCACTAAAGTCTCGTTGTTGTGATTGAGTGTAATCTCTGGAGAACACAAGTGCACATCGGAGCCCCCAGAAGCTCCTTCTCACCCTTTGCAATATGAGATGTCAAATGAGCTTGTGGTTCTGCATTATATGTATGTTGTGTTCTTGTGCGTTCTGGTTTTCTTTATGGAGTTTCCTGATCTCAATATTGATGCATCACCTCTTTTATTTTTAATGCATAGTCTCTCCCCTTTTAGCACTAGGGTAGAGTGGATAGAATCGGCCTCTCTTAGAGATCACTCAAGTGTTGAAGCTAGCCCAAGCTTCCAATGTTGTTGTGGTGCATGTGCCGCCGCAGACATTCAGCACTATGACATAGGTTGAGATACATATCATTTGAAATGAGTTTGGACTGTGGCTATTGAAGCAGAGTGCTGCCATTATTTCTATGTCCGCCAACTCAGACACTCGATGTTAAGCTTAGCATCAACTACTTTGATGGGCATTTCCAGAGGCAGAGTGCATAACTACCTCTGTAAAATAGACAATTTGTTTCTGGAATAAGTTTTTCCATAAATTGAAAGGTAACTTCACATATACAACACCATTACTATGCATTGATGGGATCAATAAAAGTTTTGGCATAAATGGAAAAGCTGACACACCATTACTATGCATTGATGGCATCAACTAATCCCTAATACGGATATGTTTTGCCATAAATGGCATTAACATATACTCGTCCTCCGGTCAAATGCATCTCCAAGTCAAGTATGCTAGTATTTTTGGCTGCTTTACTGCATCTATTTATTTGGTTGATGCTGAACCTTAGAAGATATCCTATCCTATTTGTGCTGGATAGACAATAAGTCCTCGACAAGCCGTCGAGATCTTCATTTTATTTTGCGAATTACAATGGAAGGACTGCAGAAACCACATGTGGCGGTGTTGCCTTTTCCTGCACTGGGTCACTACATTCCTCTGTTGGAGCTCTCAAGGCTTGTTGCGTCCCACCATCTGACCGTCAGCTATGTCACCACGCCCGCCAACGTAACACGTCTGCAAGACTTCGTTGATGAAGCTGTAAACAGCGGTATCGATATTCGCCTGGTAGTGATTCCTACGCCACCTGTGGAAGGCTTGCCGGAGGGGCTAGAGAGCGCCGACGTTTGCCCCCCGGAGTCCCACGGCATTATATTTGCCCTGGCGAACAAGCTTCAACAACCCTTCGATGCTTGGATGGAGCGACAGGGAGCAGCAGCAGCTCCACTCTGCGTTATCTTCGATTCGTTCATTGGATGGGCACGACAGAGCGCCGAAAAGTTTAAGGTTTCTTGCATGGAGTTTAATTCGTGTGGAGCGTTTGGAGTCAGCGGATCGATCTCAGCCTCGCGTTCGATTATGCAGGGGGGGTTGGAGAAAGAAGGGGAGGATTGTGTTGTGCTGAGATTAGATCTGCCAAGGCCCCTCAGATTTCAAAGGCACGAGATAAATCAAGAATTCTGGACCGTAGATGAAATGATGATGAAGGTTATTGCGCCGATGTTACAGAGCGTCGGTAAAGGTGGATCGGGACTGATACTTAATACTTTCGAGGAGTTGGAGTCTGCCTATGTCCAGAACCTGCGAAATCTGACAGGAAAACCAGTTTGGGCCATAGGTCCCCTGGTTCCGTTGAGTTATTTGGGCGGAGCAGGTAATAAGGTTAGCACGCGTGGGAAAATGGCGGACATCGTCGCAGATGAGCTCGTCCGGTGGCTCGACTCTCAGACCGCCAGATCGGTTGTGTACGTTTCGTTTTGGAGCGTGATCAACCTCTCAGAAGAACAAATAAAAGCCTGGCGAGAGGGCTTGAAAGCAGCCAACAGCCCTTCGTTTGGGCTATCAGAGTTACGGAATCTGGAAGCTCAGGAAATGCAGATCATGCCAGCAAGTATCTTCCCGAGGGCTTTTTGGAGCGAACAAAGGACCGAGGGGTGGTTATATGGGGCTGGGCCCCGCAGCTCTTAATTCTTTCCCTTGCCTCCGTGGGCGCTTTCATGAACCACTGCGGGTGGAACTCTACGCTTGAGAGCTTAAGTCTTGGAGTTCCGATAACCGGATGGCCTATGTATGCGGATCACTTTTTTAACATGAGAATTTTGGCAGAACTGGGTGTGGGGATTCAGTTCTGTGAACATCTCGATGGGATTCCAGACAAAGAAAAGGTAGCGGAGGTTTTAGGGCAGGTGCTTAGTGATGACGAAGGTAAAGAGATGGGAACAGCTGCGCAGAAGCTTAAGGAGATGGCCAGAAAAGCTGTTAAAGATGGAGGCTCTTCTGAAGCAAATATTCAGGCTTTTGCAAGTGAAATGCGCAAGCTGCTGAAGATGAAACAAGAACAATCAAGTTAGCGCTAAAGTTCTCTACACAGACTGTTTCTGTGAGTCACTATTTTTATGCTTTAAGACTATATTTCCTAGCAGATGGTTGATTACACGACCCCATGTCACCCTCTTTATGTCTAATCATTACTATTATATATAAAATAAATATATATATATATATATATATTCCCTATTTGACAAAATGATTGATTGAAATGTTTTATCAAACAGATATTAATAATAATATTTATGATATTGTTTATCATATTTGCTGGCATTAATACTAGTTTACATACTTTGACTTGAATGGAAAGATTACATTTATTTCAATTTTTGTTGAGTTGTATTCAATTCATTAAAAATAAATATATTTATCTATTCCCTATTTGACAAAATGATTGATTGAAATGTTTTACCCAACAGATATTAATAATAATATTTATGATATTGTTTATCATATTTGCTAACATTAATACTAGTTTACATAAAAGATTACATTTATTTCAATTTTTGTTGAGTTGTGTTCAATTCATTTTATATATATATATATATATATATATATATATATATATATATATATATATATATATATATATATATATATATATATATATATTCCCTATTTCACAAAATGATTGATTGAAATGTTTTACCAAACATATATTAATAATAATAATAATATTTATATATTGTTTATCATATTTGCTGACATTAATACTAGTTTACATACTTTGACTTGAATGGAACAATTACATTTATTTCAATTTTTGTTGAGTTGTGTTCAATTCATTAATTAAAAGCTTAGAGTATATTTGGGGTGCATGGATTATGTTCAAAGCAATCAAATAATGTTTTGATTCGAAAAACTAACATGAAATATATTTTAAAAACATCATGTATTGTTAAATAGGTGAGTTTAAGTATATTTTAAAAAATATATATTTAAAAGTATATAAATGTGTGTTTATGTGTTTTTTAGGTTTTTTATTTAATGTATATTTATTTCTTTTTAGATTTTTTATTTTTATTTTAGAGTAGAATCTACTTTTCTTTTTATTTTATTTTATATGTTTAAAAATTAATTTTAATTAGAATTAAAATTTATTTATAAAAATCTTAAAATAAATTAGAATTATTTTATTATTATAATTATTTTTAATTAAAATAATAAAATTTACTATAAATCTAATTTTTAATTATTTTATTTTATTAAAATTAAAGTTTTTTTTTAAATAAAAGTGGTTGTGCCACTGTATTAAAATCAAAGTTACATATGATCTTAAAATAATAATAATAATAAAACATGTTTAAAATTGAATTTATAGAATTAAAAATAAGTTTAAATCAAAAGATTTTAGTCAAGTCTATTGTGTCTTACAACTTACCTCATTTTAAAGGACTCAAAACTAGAACTAAATTATTTGGACTAAATTATTCATTTTTAGGAGATTTTTAAATTTTAGCCTCCTTAAATTTTGGTCTCTTTCTTCTGAAGTTTTTTTATTATTCTAATATGAGTACATTTCAAAAAAATAAAATATTAGACATAATAAAGTTTCTACAATTGTAATAAACAGTACATGAAATGTATTTGTTTATTTTTATTGAACTTCTATTATGTTTAATATGAAGTCTTAGAAGAATTTCTAATTAAAAAAATTATTTTATAATTTTTCTGAATTATGAATTATTAATTACTTATGTAATGATGAATGTATAAGTAGTATATTTTATTAAGAGATGTGACATAATTTAATTTATATCTACTTTTAAATATTTATTTCGAGGAATTTATTTCAATTTTAAGATTCATCTATCCATCGTTTCAAGTTAAATATGTAATTGTATAATTATTTGGTTTTGGTGTACACTTGTGGAAGTGACCTTAAAAAACCTAAATATAAATTTAAATTTTGGATCTATTTATTTTACTTCCACTTGATTGTTATGTGTTTTCTTAAAGTATGAAATATAATAAGTAGAAATTCATATTAAGACCTTGAATAAATCTTAGATTTTATTATTGTCATTTCATTTCCATTTGACATGTAATTGTCTCAGCAAATTTGAGGTGTGGTTTTCATTATAAGAATTGTAAAAATCCTATACCATAAGTTCAATTGTGTAATGATGAAATTGCATTCAAGGCTAAGGAAAAGCCTTGTCAGTTTCAAAATGGCTACTCCAGGTTGCTCCTTCCCCCTCCTTATCATAATGTGAGCTATTTTGTTCTAAAATACTTTACATTAGAGGGTAGATTCCAGTCAGTCCATGGTTACCTTTTCCCCATCTTGAACCACATCTATCACCTAGAAAAAAATTAACTTGTCATTTTTCCTTTTTTCATCTCTACAACAAAGTCTTTCCTTTGGGGCTAACCCTCCTTTACACCAAGGTCTAATCAGGGCCATCTATAAGTATGTTTTAGCTACTTCCCCACAAAATAACGTCTTCCTTAACCTGCTTGAAGGCAACCAACCCCCTGCTAGCTCAGTGAAAATAGAGTTAATTAAAAGTAGACCCCACTCCCCTATTAATGTCACCAAAAAATCCAAAACCCCTTCTCCTAAGATTGTGAACCCTACTTGGTATGAGCTCCTCAAAACCACCCTTAATAAACACATTAAAGATCCCATCTCGTCAGGGATTAGCAAAAAAAGAAAGGTGGCTAGCAAAGAACCAAACCCTGATTCTCCCACTATTACTATTTTGGATGACAAAGACAGCCCTGATAGTGGGTCCACCCCTTCAGTGGGTCTAAGGTCCTCCCATCTGGCGTTAGTGCCTCTAAAGGAGATGAAAAGGATAGGAAAACTAAAAAGTCTACTGGTATGAAGAGTGTGACTTCCTCGGGTGAGGAGAATAAGAAAGGGGAAAAATTGACCAGGGAAGATAAGGATGCTTCCTCATAACCGAAATATGTTCCTGACAGTCTGGGGGAGACTGAATTATCGAAAGAGGAGGATGTGTCGGTGTCGGATGAGATTGAGAACTCTAGCCAAGAAGATGAAGAAGATAATCCCCATTAGGAGGAGGTGCATGATCTAGGTGAGGGTATGAGTAAGGGAGTTGGTGAGGAGAAGATGGAAAAAAATGTTTCCCCAATTAGTCTTGAGGCCATTAACACCGTTACTTCCTCTCTTAATGAATAAACGCCTTTGGTGGCTTTTGAGGATAGTGAAAAGAATATTGTGGAAATGCTTGTGCAAAGAATGGAACAAGTTGAAAAAAATGTTGCAGAAGAATGACAATTCAGAAAAAATTCAAGCTATTAAGGTTACTATTAGGAATGTTTACAAAGTTGTGGAGGGAGTCATGAAAAAATCCATAATGGGTACAATTTTTGGACAGGGAAATATTACGAAGCAGCAATGGAAAAAGGGAAAACAGGATGAGATGAAGCGCCTCGAGCCTATGGAGGATAAGGACAGCCTTGAAGCTACTGCAAACAATCTTAGAAAGACTTGGAGCCTTATTGAGGATTCTTAATCCTTTGTTAATTTCTCTTTGCTTCTTGTTCTAGGTCTTGGTCTGAAGGGGTTTTAGTCTTTATTGTTTTGTTGTTAATTGTTATTGGCTTATATAGCTTGGACTCGGTATATATTTGGACTATTTTTGTTTTGTTGGTTAACAGCTTTGGGTACATTATGGACAGGCTTACCCTTCAATATCTCTAGGTCGATGATAGTCTTGTTGTAGTGGTTAAGTGATTTATTGATTTCTCTTTGGTTATTGTTGGAAGTATTCTTTGATATTATGCCTTGAGTTTCATTGATGTTGTGAGTGTGACTAGTTGTAATTTGGAAAGGTGTTTTATTGTTATGTCTAGAAGTGATTTGTTGTTGTGCCTTTTGGATTTGTCGTTGTGAGTTTTCTAAGTGGTCTTTGATGTTAAGTTGTCTGTCAGGAGTTAGTATTGTATTACTGTTAGGCGTGCTTGGTCGGGGATCCTTCCTTGTTTACTCCCAGCACGGGGGTGGTTGGGTGGAACGTGCTTCGCACCCCGTTGGGTTCCCTTTCTGTTGTAGATGTATCTTTTATTGCAGGGTTTTTGGCGGATGTTGATGATCCAGTAATTCTTAGTACCAGATGTATGTTATACCTCGGATGTAATGTAATCATTGATGTTTGTCTCCCGCGTGTGTTGGGATGACCTTGTTGTAAATTGTATATGTGGTTATTGAGATGTATGTTCAGATAGTTGTATTTTACTATCGTTTGGATGTAATGTATATTCAGGCCATGTATTTATTTAGGAACGATCATTTGTAATAGTTGTGTTATGTTGTGTTATATCTATGGTAATATAAATGCTTCATATCTTTATAGTATCTTTCATCGTCTTATGTACATATGTTATGAATATGGTTATTGGTTAATAGATATTTTAAATGATGAAATGGGAATGAATAGATTTACGTAATTGTTTAATTATTGTTATCTTATTATCGTTGTTATGGGTTAGTATAGTAATGTCACTTCGTGTACCCCATTGGAATTAGTCATGTAACTTAATACATTGTTATATTAGAATACTTAAATACAATCTTATATTCTTTAAAAAAAAAAATTATTCCGTTGTTATTAGTTCCTTTGGGGTTTGCACGGCGGGGCGTTACAGCTTGGTATCAGAGCATAGGTTTGCACACTGGGACACTATGAGCCCATTATGTTGACTTATCTGCTCGTACTCGTAGGAGCGTGTCATTTCATGTGTGTGGTTTGTGGTGTGTTCTCTGCGTGGTTGTTGTGTGCTTACTCTTTTCTATTTAATGGCTTCCTGGAGTAAGCCATATCCTTGGGGGGGAGGATGTAATACCCCCATGTTATTAATACTTTTTAATATTATTTGTTACTCTTATGTGTGAGCTTGATACTAGTTTCTAATGGTGATTAGTTCGCCGTCTTGGTGTGTGTGGATGCCTCCCGTATTAGGGAATCTTAATTCCTTTTGTTTACCGGCTTCCAAGAGTAAGCCGATTTTATGAGGGGGAGGATGTAATACCCCTCCTCTTACTGTTTGGATTTATTATTTTTCTATGCGTTCGTTTGCTACTTGTGACTATGATGGTACTGTTATTGTGTGATTTGGTTAGTTAGACATTTGATGATGTTGTTATTTCATTAGTAGACATGATTATTTCATTAGTAGACATGATTAGGCTTGGGAAAGTGACTTGTCCTCTCAACTTCCACGGTCCCCAAAGAAGTTCTTGGAATTAACAAGACTCACACATGTGGGAGCACTTGTGGGAAAGAGTGTAGGTTTGGAGGATTCCTATATATCTCAAGAAGATGGAAGATTTGGGCATTGCCCACTTCTCCTTTTGGAGAACTTGTGAAGTGAAGAAAAGAAGGAGAGAGTCAAGGATGGAAGAAGAGGAGTTCAAAGGAAAGCAGCTTGTAGAGAGATAAGTCTTTTTCCATTTCTTATTCTTAGTATTGGTAGAGATAGCTTGATCTATGCATTGAATCATAGATAAGATTGTTTAAGGGATATATTAGAGTAATGTGTAGTATAATGAGCAAGCTTGTTATAGCACTAAGCGCTCACCATTGAATTACAATGGTGTATAATGTATTTCTGCTGGGGGGTATGGCTAGAGTCCATGAGGCTCCATGATGCCATTACGGTAGGGTGGAGAGCAGACCTTGATCAGTTGTGTGTCTTTCATTGTACTTCATTAAAAAAATTTAGTAATATGGAAGACTAATGTTTCATTGTAACATGAAAGTGAATAGAAAGGAGAAAACCCTTATTTACTGTTATGAAGGAATCATCATTTCCCTGATATTATTGCAATGTTAGTCTATTTTTTTTCTTTCTATTTCATATATGTCCAATGAATAGATGGGAAGGAAAGCTTTATCCCCTTGTATGCATTCTTCACAGATTTACTTAGGTTTGCAAAATAAAAATGTTGGATGATCTCTATAAAATTGTTCTAGTTCCTTTAAAATGATGCAAGGAATACATATTAACTCCAGTTTTATTTCATTTATTTTTATTTTTATTTATTTTTAAACCAAAGACAGATCTTCATAACACCATTGTTCCCAAAATTTATATGCTAGCTAGTTTACAAATACACTGGAAATGAGGGTGTAAATAACATTTTATTGTTCTGTTTCGTTGCTAATTAGATGAAAATATTTCATTCAGAAGTTAAAACACCGCCAATATCCCATTGAGGAGGGAATGAATAATTTATTTATTTAAATGAAGAAAAGAGAAATATTCTAAAGAAACATTATTTAAAAGTAAAAAATAAAAATAAAAATAAAATTATTATGCTATCTACCTGAGTAGCAACTATGGTGTTTTCTTTTAGTTCAAGAAGGGTTTTGTAGTCTAAATGAAGTATTGTACTACTTTGTGCATTCAGGCCCACATATGGAGATTCTAATTTCTCGAGCGTTTGCTTGAATCATAGGTTGTATATCTTGAAAGGAGAATGATATATATAATTTTGTACGAGAAACGAAAAAATTGCTCTTCTTCAGATAAATCCATGCTACCCGTTTAAAAATGATGTTCGGTGTTATTGCTGGAAGGAAGCCTGTGTCAGGAGTCGAGGAACCCTACCCACTTGTACACAAATAAGATCATTTCTGTAATATAGGTTTGTGAAGTATAAAAATCCTATCATGTCGGTTTAATCTTGCCTGTAACTATCAGAGATATATGTATAGAAGTACAAAGGAAGCCACATCGTAGGCATATACATTCCATTATTATAAGATGCAGTTATAACCTTGCAAGCAATATATTTACCTACTAGCCAGATTTTCTCAGATTGACCAACTGTAAGGCCATCGTTTACATTCTATAGAGTTAAATGTGTGAAACTTCATTATTGGGTATGTTACACATACATTTTTGTATATATCAAACTACATAAAATTAGTCTATCCTGTAACTGAAGGAAGGCTGTCTGCAAGAAGTCTCAAATAGAAAATACATAGATATTATCCAAGTAAATGTTA
>VDFB02208615.1:0-24323 GCA_007258455.2 Sequoia sempervirens | reverse complement strand
TAACTACTTGGAGGATAGAAAAAACTTTAGTAATGCATGTAAAGATCCTACAAATTAGGGATTGATATTTACATGAGTGTGGTTTAGTTTAGTTCAATTCAATTATGGTTCAGTTATCTTTAGTTGCATGTAGTTAGTTTGAGTTGAATGCTAGTTGAATTCAGTTGAATTGAGGTGCATGACTAATGACTTCAGTTGCATGGTAGATAACTTGTGGATACATTCAGTTAAGTGGGAGGATCAATCATGAACAATTTTTGGTGGAGTTTTTTCCTGAAAGGGTTTCTCCACGTATATGTTGTGTCACTTCTATCTTCTTGTCTCATTCTTCTACAATATTTTGTCTCTTTCTATAATTGGTAAAATTGATCTAAACAGATAATCACACACAAAGAATTGTGAAAAGGAACACTTAATTATATCTATAGTCTTATAGTTTTACAAGTTCAAAGCTACAATTTTACCTTCATTCTTTAGAATTTGGTATCAGAGCTAATGGTTGGGTAGATTTTGGAACACTTTTCTCTTAAAATTTTGAAGGTTCTTTGGCTATAGTGGGATATCTTACTATTGTGTTATTGTATATTTGTAAAACAAGTTTGTTACATGTATTTGGACTAATGGTTGTAACACCTAGTATAGTTTGCTGAATCCTTGAAAGGAAAGGCCTGGTAAGAGAGGAGTTCTTTCAGGTGGTAGGGAGGCAGTTGGGTTAAACTAGTTCTTTGGTTAGAGTTAGTGGATTAACCTTTAGTGATATTTAGAACATGGTTTTGTGCTAGTTGTATTGGTCCATGGTTTTGGAGTTCATGGTTTTGCATGTATGGATGATCTTCAGTTATGAGATGGTTTTCATGATGTCATGGATATCTTGGTTACATGTTTCAGTGGGAGCTTTTGATAGTGATGGTTTGATGTTTATCTTATTTCCATGTATAGCTCGATATCACAATTCAATGGGAGCTATGGTAGGATATGGTTATCTTCATGTGATTTGAAGAGGTTTTAACATCTTGTTTCATGGAGTAACCTTAGATTCTTTGGTAAAGGTGTTATTATTCCTCTTTTGGAGAGGATGTGGTTCTTTTTGGTCTTGATTATTAATCATTTTCTTGGAGCTTCATGATTATGCAATTTTCATTTGAAGTTGGAATGTATTGATTGGTGGGTGCTTATGGATACTAGAGAGACTTGGGTTAGGATGGATATTTATTATGTTAAGAGATATGTGTTGGAATGGTTAGTTGTTATAAAATTTATTTCAACAGTAAGGACAAAGGAGCCTATAACTAGAAATTGATGTGAGTCCATCATACACCTGACTAGAAGGTTGTCTTTATTGAAAGCCTATATTGCTTGGTGTTGTATGCATAGGACAATCTTGTTTCCCACTCTTGGTCTACTCGAAAGATTTGACATTACCTTTGCAATGGGTGTTCTAGAATGTATATGTGTTCTTTATGAGTGGGGCACCTCTCTTGGACTAGTTACACTTTACTACATGAATTGTTTGCAAATTGGTATCACAATGTCATGGAGAGATTGGATACACAAAGTTGTTGTGATCTTATGAAAGTGATGTGGTTTTGGTTTTGTGCATCATGATGCCATGGGTTGCTTAGTATCACAGTTTTAGTGGGAGAATTTGGAAATGATGTTGATCCATTGTTGATTTTGGATGGTTATCTTACAAATAAGTTCTCTTGATGTTGGGAATGGGATGCCATTTAATTGCAATCCTAAACATATTTCATGTATCTCCTAAGTCCTTGGAAAGTGTTCCCCAACACTAGGATTAGAAAGAGATTAAATTTGAATGAAATGAAAATATAAATTGACATTTGTGATTATTCCTAAACGATAGGAACATGTGGGGATGCCCAATAAGAGCTCCTACAAGATAGGAGCATATGGGGTGCCCACATGGAAGGTGGAACCTACCTTGCTTAAGTTAATTGTTTGGAGGATAGATAACACTTCAATAATTCATGTAAAGATCCTACAAATTAGGGATAAATATTTACATGAGTTCAATTCAATTTAGTTTAGTTATCTTTAGTTGCATGTAGTTAGTTTTAGTTGAATACTAGTTGACTTAAGTTGACTTGAGCTGCATGACTAATGACTTTAGTTGCATGAAAAATAATAGGTGGATACATTTAGTTAACTGGGGATGATCAATCATGCATAATGTTTGCATGAGTTGGTGGAGAGATATGTTTTAGTTAACTAAGATTGACTTGGACCCACCTTAGGAACCCAAGTTGGCATATTTTAGTTAACACCTTTTGCATGAGAAGATATTTACAAGGCTCAGTTAAGTGGGCCCATTCTTGGGCACTAAGTTTGAGGTGAATCTTACAAGATATTTTCTTGACCAATTTTTAGTAAATTATTCAGTTTGGGGTGCCTAAATTCAGGAGACTTTGGTTTTGACTTCATGTTACAGTGTGGAACTCTACTTGCGTAATCTAGGTATGGTTTTTTGAGAGGATCTTTATGCTCTTGTATTTGATAACTCTTATTAGTTTTCATGTTCATTAATTGTCTATTTATTCTAGCAATTGTATCAAAGGATTGCAAGTTAGCAAGTTGAGCTTGTGCATGTGTGAGGGTTTGAAGCATGGCATGGGATGTGTGGATTCATGCTTGGACACATCGAATGCATGGATAGCTTGTGCCACAAAAAGTGTATGAGAGTTTTGTGCAGGTTGTGAAGAAGGATTTTTGAAGGAAAGGAACCATATAAATCAAGGATTGATACTATATTATTGTAATCTTGTTCTAAGGTTAAATAATACAAGCACTATTGATTCTGGTGGTGGAGTTTTTTCTTGAAAGGGTTTCTCCACATATATGTTGTGTCACTTCTATCTTCTTGTATCATTCTTCTACAATATTTTGTCTCTTTCTACAATTGGTAAAATTGATCTAAACAGATAATCATACACAAAGAACACTTAATTAGATCTACAATCTCATAGTTTTACAAGTTCAAAGCTATAATTTTACCTTCATTTTTTAACAAAAGTCTAGGATAATGATTGTTGCATCTTTAAAATTCTTGTGGAAAGCATGATGTAGATGCATGTGTTCTACCATTTGGTGAAGGAGAACCTAAAAACCTGAAACAGAAACTTACAAATGAATTTCAGTACATTATTTGGAGGGAGAGATAATGGAAAATAAGCACCAGGGCTAGTTTTAGAGGAATTTATGTAGAGTTTGTCTAGTTATTGGCATTGCAATAGGGGTAGTGGCTAGAAATATATTAATGATATTGATTTCTTATATTTCTCCATGGTTGGACTAGTTGTAGTTGAAAGAACTATAGAACATACAAAATCCATATTTTTAGGTCTTGAGAAGTGGAGATCTTCAACCTAGGTTTTCTTCTCATTCATACTATATGGATATATAAATAAGGAGGTCTAATTTTTCCAATTTTCTATTTCATGTCTTAATTTTGTGTTCTCTAAGACGTACTTTGGCTTTTATTCCATATAGTGAATATTTTTCTCTCTTCAATTTGTATGGAACTTATCTGGAATACGAGAATATTACCATGAGATATAAGAAATGATCAAATTTAAAGTAACATTCCTTGATGGTACTTTAATTTTCATTAAACAAAAAAATGAGCTCATGAGTCCCCACAAAGTTGAGAGTTTGCTAGAAGCATTTCGATTTTTCCAATTGTTGGTGCACTTGGAGTTGAGCTCCTATTTAGCTTTGTGGATTTGAGAAGTCTTTAATGTTTACATTTGTCCCTTTCCACAAAGTTGAGGATGTTTTCACTTAACCATGTGTTCCTTAGAAGCTATGTTAGTAGAAATTCCAAGGTTTTGTTTCCTATTTTAAGGGGTAAAATTTTGTTTCCATTCTAAATGGTTGTTTTAAGGTATGTGTGATTTTTTTTCGCACTTGGAAAATTTGTAACATACCTTCCATTTCTGTAAGACTAATTACTCACTAGTATATTTTATTGTTATTTTCTATAATTTTTTGTACTTTTTTAATTTTTTATCTCATGTTTATATCATTAGTCCCTAAATTTCTTTGCAAGGAGCTTCTTATTTTAGCTATTTAATACTAAATTTTTATAAGAAATATGCTCCATATTGATAATCTTTGTATTATTCTTGTCATACTAGAGAATATTTAATAGCATTCAACAACTCATCAAAAGTTAGATGTAAATTTATTATAGGGTAGGGAAGTAGGGTCTGTGGTTGAATAGATAACATAAGACTCTTACTTCACATGTTCTCATATTATTAAATGTAATTGTTTGGAACACATGAAAATGTAGGTGATTCCTTGCATTTCCTCCTTGCAACCCTTCATTACTTCAAGTCTCTCAAGGTTGTTTCTAATATCTCCTATAAACACAAATATTAAATAAAAAGTAATGTAATATGAAGACACCATTACTGTGAGTCTCTTGAAGATTTATTTAAATGGTTTTGATGTATTCTTTTGGTTCATATCTGATACAATATTCCAAAATTTTAATTGTGACATCTCAGCTATAGAACAAAAAAAAATTCTCTTAACTCAACTACTATGTTTAACTTCTCCTTAATCATCTTGCACTTATCATTCATCTCTTAGCCTCATTCATCATTGCACACATGTAGACACTAACATCATGAAACAATATTGATATGTATATTATGAGCATGATCATAAACTAAGCTAAACCTACAAGATCCATATTAAATAAATGAAGATATAGCTAGTTAAGTCAAGCTCCTAATGAAATACTTGAAAGCATCAAATAAAGAATTCTCAAACATAAACAAACAAGAAATGATTAATGGAAACTAATCTAATGACTCAAACCTCATTCCATTTGGGGATTATGCTACATTGATGTGGAATGTTAGCGCTTTCACAACCCCATAGTTGAAAAAAGATTTTAAATGGATTCAATTGATGGATATTGATAAAATGGATGCAAAGCTAAGCTAAAATGGATATTTTATGCTAAAATTCTAATGGATATTACTCTAAAAACTAGTATATTCTAGTTACTTTAAATGAAATTGGATCCATTTCTCATAGAAATGAGGAGTATTTATAGGATAAATGGTTGAATAAATGGCCAATATTGATTTGATCGATCAATGGATGAGAATGCAAGTTGACAAGGATCAAGGATTTAATCAGTGGCTCTCACTGATTGAAAGAAGCACACTTCCTAAGAATTAGGAAGTTGTTAGGAATTTTGTTACAATAATATTCCTTTTTGGAGGAATATTCTTGGAGAATATTCCATTATAAGTGGGAGGGTTATGGAAATTAGCTATTTAGATAACTAAAATAATGTTTTAGCAGATGGACTATTTTAATTCAATAGTCAAAAAGAGGTGATCCATGATCAAATGGAGTTAGTAATCAAATTCAGATGTCCAATATGTTGGTGTAATTAATATTTAATTACACTTGCATAACTTTACTTAGGTAATATTTTAATTCCTAGGTTAATTATTCTCATCCTTATCTTGTTGAACTATCTTGTTGCTCAAGATAAGATTAGGGTTATGCATAATTTATTTTATAAAGCAAATCATCTCATGTAATTATGAATTCCTGAATAATAATATTTTGCGCATCTTTTTGTAATAGCTTTGATTTTTCTGATTTTCTCTTTTGTGGAAGGTTTTTTGGTTTGCATGTCTGATCTTGGTTTCTAAAATGGTATCAGAGCCTTGATATGCAACCTTTTCTTAGAGTTTTGGAGAGATTCAGTGCAGAGTTCATTCGAGGTTCCTCGAGGGATCTGACCTTAATCATTTTTCTAGTGCATTCTGGAAAAAAATGAACGTCGCCATCGCGTTCGCATCACCCCAAAACCCTAAGATTGCATGTCATTTTGCTCAAATCCAAACAGTTGCAACAAAAGGAAAAAAAAAATAGAGACACATAGATCTATAGATCTGAGTGCCTCAATCTGTGTGCACGTAGGTACATGGGCTATTATCTGGTTTTTAATATTTTTTTCCATTGATTAAAAAAAAAAGGTTCCATATTTTTATTACAATCAAAAAATAAAAATCATTATCCTTTAAAAAAAGAAAAAAGAAAAACATCAAATTTCAAAAAATTAAAAGGAAAAAGTTTTTTTTTGCCAAAAAAAATATATATTAAAGGGAATCGTACCCCTACCTACATGCAGGGTATGCCACCTTGCCATCTGCACACAGGAGGACCACATGAGGTAAGCCGCTCTACGACTACTTTCTTCCGACCTACTAGTATGACATCAACTGCATTCATTCACTTGATGCCCACTTGATTATCTCTGTCAGCGAAGATTCTACCCAGCAAACAATGAGGAAATCTTTTAGATTCCATCAGAATATTCTAGCAGACTTCCAAAACCTTGGTGCATTCACTAAGGTAGGGAATATTCCCTGTTAGATCAAGCATATTCTATATGACGACCACCAATTTTTTTGCAGGGATGCAATTTTTTTGCCATGATGGCCAAATGGCCATCAAATTTAAGCTCACATGTTGCTGATGTCAGCAGGACATCATGATCCATCATCGTACGGTCGGCCCTCTTTTCCCCCTCCTAACCCCAATTTGCCTTCAAGGAGTAGTTTTTTTCTTTTTGGCATAACTTGGGCATATGGTATCGAAATTAGGTAAACGAGTTATCGCTGAAAAGCTAGTTCTGAGCACTATCCTGTTGTGCAGTTTATTTTTTTAGTATTTTTCTGTTTAGCTTAATTTATTGCTGTTTGAAGTCAGATGTTAATTTATGGCCTCTGAGCTCATAACTTTTTTCCACGATCTCTGATTTTTGCTATCTTTACAGCATTGGAAAGGTATTGAGGAGCTCTATGTTGTTGTCCATGCACTTTTTTCTAGATCTTTCCCAGGTTGATCATTATTCCATATTTGTCCCAATGGGTGTTTTGGAGATTACTTGGATGTTTTTGGTAGTTGGAATGGTGAAACTTGAATCTTTGCACTTTATTTCAGTATCACATCATTTTATTTTCTATTTATGCATGTTAGCATTCTCTCCTTTTACAATCATTGGGTTATTGTAATAAATGAACTAAGATAAAGTTCCATCAGGGGAGTTTCTTGCATAATAATCTAATTAGAGTGTGTATGCACTTTGATCTTCATCTATTTTTGATGACAACTTGCATGGGTTATATGGTTTCTTAGTTTATTTTGGCCACATCTTGCCTTAGATTGACACATATTAGATTCACATCGGTTCACACTTCAGATTGGAAGCTCACTAGTTCTTGATATGCATTGGTTCAGATCCATCTCAATTTGAGGGCCATGTTTTTATGGTTAATGTTCCAGAGTCTTTATGGTACTTTTTCCCATGGAAGAGTTTTAGTCTCAGTTTGGCATCGGCATCGAGATACATGGTTTCCATATTATGTCATCATATCATCTACTATTGCTTCACAGCTTTCAGGGTTGTTCCAGTTTGTGAGTTTTCTAGTGTTTTGTGGCATCGGGTCTACTGTCACATTATTATGATTCTGCTTTGGTTTCTTGTAGATAGAAGTATCTTTCCTTTCTTGTTAGATTGAAGTTCTAGTGTTACTCCATAGTGTTCTTCCAGTGCTTCTTTGCAGCAGTCATCTCATTGTAGGGGGGTTTTGTCCCACTAGTTTTTCCTTCTCTACCTCATTATTGCATTTGTACTTGGGTACCTAATCAGGCCTTGTTTCCAGGACCCATTCAAGCTTTCTTGCATTCATATTAGTTTTAGGTGCATGATTTTTAGTCTCCCTAAGTTGCACTTATGAGGGGGTGTTGGTGTAATTAATATTTTATTACACTTGCATAACTTAGGTAATATTTTAATTCCTAGGATAATTATTCTCATCCTTATCTTGTTGAGCTATCTTGTTGCTCAAGATAAGATTAGGGTTATGCGTACTTTCTTTTATAGAGATAATCATCTCATTTAATTATGAATTCCTAAATAATAATATTTTGCACATCTTTTTGCAGCTTTGTTTTTTTTTTGATTTTATGTTCTGTGGAAGGTTTTTTGGTTTGCATGTCTAATCTTGGTTTCTAACACAATATCAGTCAGGACAATTTTAAGTGTCTACATACACACACACAAAAATACGGTTTATTTAAATATTTTCTTCTATATGATACAATATTTCAAACTTTGAATTGTGAAATTTTAGCCATAGTACCAATAGATTCTCTCTTAACTCAATTATTATGTTTAATTTCCCCTTAATTTCCTCGTGAACTTATCATTCATCACTTAGTCTCATTCCTTATTACATATTTGTAGACACTAAACTCATTAAGTATTTCAAACCAACCTATTAACCTATTCTTTAGATATTTCTATCTTGATAGGCACTCCATGTATATCACATCTCTCACATGCGATGTACTATTATTCTCTCAACTCAACTTATCTATATTCTAACCATTCCTTTTGTATACACAAAAAGAATATACCAATTGATCCTATACACCTTATCCTAACTTTACTAACACCGCTTCATCTTGAATCTTCTTCTTTACTAATCACTTAATTAAATAATCTTTATTTGATTAAATCATCATATTCATTTCCTGTAATTAAATAAATCAATTTTATTTAATTAAATCTCTAAAGTATTTCTTGTTTAATTAAATAAATTAATCTTTGTTTAATTTAATCTAACATTATTCTCCTTTTAATTAAATAAATCAAAATATGTATTTAATTAAGTCAAAATCACATTCCTCTCATTTTGATTTAAAATAACCGAAAAGCCTAAGTCAAAATTGTCACATCAACTAATCTCCCTCTTAAATTAATCAAATTAGGATTAATCTAATAAAAATCCAACACATCCTCTAGCTTTTGAAACTTGCATAAGAAAATAATTTGATTGATTTATTAAATCTTCTAATTTCCCTCAACATGGCATCAAAAGGGAATATTCCTCAAAATTTGAAAATCCCTCCAATTGGATTTGTCCTTCCAACAAGGCATTTAATACCTCTTACATGTCCTTGTTCATTGCGCCAAGTGGCATTAAATTCATTCTCCCTCCAACATGTCATTTCACAAATTTCAAATTCCACCTAATATCATTTATTGACACATTCATCAAAATGTGCTCAACCTTCCTCCATTCACATCTTGACAGGTGACACTTGGCCATTGGATGTTGAATGATCCCACATTCATCCCTTTTGCCTCATTCTCCATCACTCTCATCTATAAATAAGAGGATTTTCTTCTCATTTTGGATCCACAACTTAGAGAAAATTTACCATATTCCTATTTTGTGCATTGTAAAAGAGTTCTATGGGGAATGTGGATTTAAACTTGCATATTGATCTAATTGTGTGATTGTTTGCTATGCTTTTGCACGTCTACAATCTCCATTCACATTTTGGTGCTAGACAGAGGGAAAAATTGAAGATTTTAACACAATTTTCTCAAAAATTATGTGGTTTTTTAAACTTTTTTGTGCCTACGGGAAACTGCACCGCTATCAGTCTAGCAGCACCATACAATGATGCTAAGAAGTCCAATGGCGCCATACGATGCTGAAAACTCTAAACTTTGTCGTTGTGTGTTCCCACCTAGAAATTCAAAATTTTAAACTATGACGCTTGACCATTTCTCTTGTTGACTAGATGCCAAAGTCAAAAATGCGTCACTAATTGAAATAACACCAGAATTGCACTCTCTAGTTTTGCTGCAGAGCACTACTGTTAGTCCTAGCAGTACCATATAGCTCTGTTGATCTCTTCAAACTACATCACATATGTAGATTGCACTTCTGGATTTGGGAAAAAGGAAATTTTCAATTTGATTTTAACATGTTCTTTTTTATTCTATTTGCTTTTGGCTACTAACTGGTTTCTTAACCTTTGTTTTTTAGTTCTAACTAGTTTTTGTAGGTTGGCTTACTCAAAGGTGAAGGAGGAAAACAAAGATGAAGACTTCTATGACATCACCATCTCATTGTACCAAGTGTTTTTAAACACTTTGGGGAGAAATTATAATCCCTCTTCTAAGGATCTATTATCTTTCATGATTTTAGGACTCAATAGATTTAAATTTGGGTTTAAAAAGAATAACACAAAAGGATTAAAAATAACCTAAAGCAAATTACTAGATTTTGTTTAAGGTTTAACAATTGAACAAGCAACTTTCATATTTCCCTTTTGGTGCTTAAAAAGAATTCAATCATTGCTTTGAAAGGTTAAAATGAACATGTGCTACTATATTTTGTAATCACCCATCCAAAGTAATATCATCTAAAAGATGTGTGCGCTTCTCTTGCACCTCATGGCCTGCCTTGTGGGAAAAAGTAATCACCCAAGGGAACAACCCAACTGGGAACATGCTAAATCCAAGCAACTTCCAACTAGTATATAAGTGCGGGTACTTGAGGAAAGTTCAATTATCACGAGGATTGTTCCAAAAAGAATGGAAGAAATGGTCTCTTGCCGCATGGATGATCCCCCATGAATGAAATGCCCCTATTAAAACCTTTGTTTAGAAGGCCAAAATCCTTAATCTATTTGTTGTTACAAGAACAGTCATTCTGAAGATGCCCCACATTTTTATAGCTCTTAGTAGAGATGAGAAGTATGCCATGGGAGTTTCATGGGTATTGATGCTTGGCTAACCCAAGAAGTGTGTGCCATGGAGCGGAGCATGTGTGGTCAAGCATCTAATCATCTACTAAGAGTAGGTGTAGCTGGAGAAATCCAAGTGGGAACTCAACAAATATTTTCTCTTCATTATCCATAGGGTTGTGTATTATTTGGAATCAAAAACACTTTGCTTGGATCCTAAACATTGGAAAAACAAACATTCAACATGATCGTCAAATTTCAAGCCCTTTAGGAAGCAAATACCTTTGACAAAATTCAAGTGTTATTGCTTGCCCTAGGGATTCTATCCTTAGAGGCTTTTAAGTATTTGAATTTACATCTCAATTTTCTCTTACTAAAGTGAACACTAGGGAAATTTTTCCTTGGTTTCCTTGATTCCCACATAATGCACTTTGTGGGATGAGAAGAAGTTAGGACATTAGACATCTAGTTTGAAAAGCTAAGAAAGAGGATGTTTGTGGTAAAATAAATTCATTAACCAAGATTAAATCAATTGAACCACACATGAGTGCTTTTTATCATTTTTCTTATGATCTTCCAAGCAAAAAATTGGTCCTTTGGTTTGAACTACTCTTATGGAAAACCATGTTCTTCACTATCTTGGTCTTGTAAACAAGGTTCTCCTTAGATTCATTTAGGATCAAATCTAACACTTCATCCATCCCGAGCATTTATCATCTCCATCCCACAAACAACTTTAGAGCTTTGGAAACATCATTATCTAGACTTGGGTACATCCTTAAACCAAATCAAAATTATCTATTTAGTTAGGTGTGTGTTGATGAATCCTTCCTCACACACTTAGTTAAATTATCACCCTTTTGAACAAGTTCATCCTAAGACCACATCTAACATCTTAGGGTTTACAAGCTCATTATCCAATCAAAACCAATCCAATAAAAAATCCTAAATTCTAGCATTGATCCAAAGTTCCTAAATTTTTTGACACCCATATCATTCACCCCTTTCATCCTTCATCTCATCATTGGTCCTAAACATCTTAGAGGTTCACTTTTGCAAAAGGTCAAAAAACAAGAAAAACATGGAATATAACTTGATTCATACATCATGAGTGGTCTAAGTCAACCAAACTATCAAAGCCTTATGAAACCAATTGATCATCAAAACTCACATTTAAACAATCCATACATGGGATCACTATCTCCTACACACCTCAATGGTACAACAAATGTGAGTATGCCCAATCTAAATTTTGGAATATCTTTCCCTATGATAGATTTAAATCAAAGTCAGAACTTATAAATCTATCAACCAAACAATTAGTGCATGAAACTTCAACAAAATAACGTTATCCCACCAAATCCATACATGCCAAATGTGAATATACCAACTACAATTTTACGAAACATGAACATTTTGAATCCACACTTGGTCAAATTTGGGATAGAAATGTTTTCAAATCATATAAATGTTGTCCAAATTCAAAAAAATATGTTAACAACTCCATGTATTGATCCAAGTCAAGGTAACACCATGCAAAATAAAAGTTACCTAAATCAAGGCAATGTGATTCTAAACCAAAAAAATGTTCAATTTCAACCTATAATGCCAAATCTAAAGATCATCCCAAATTAGAACATTGTCCAAAATCAATTTGTCCATGATCCCATACAAAAACCACAAGTATGCATTCCAAATCTTCTTGAACAAAAAACAAATCAACTATATCAAGGGTGTCAAGATCAAAATCAAGATCAAATTTTGTGACGTAAAATTGCTTCACTTGCCAAAATAATTGACTCATTGTTCCAAGAGACATCTCCACCCCAAAATAAATATATTCTTCCATTGGTTAAAGCATGTCATCAAAGCATTGAGTTATATCCACAACCATGTCAAGAAT
The DNA here is from genome assembly GCA_007258455.2 of Sequoia sempervirens. Lineage (NCBI taxonomy): Eukaryota > Viridiplantae > Streptophyta > Pinopsida > Cupressales > Cupressaceae > Sequoia > Sequoia sempervirens. The sequence goes on along the minus strand of VDFB02208615.1, from coordinate 11,818 downwards.
AATATCTCTGATGTCAAGAAGTTGGATATCAAGATCAACAACATCAACAACAAACACAACCTCCACATATTGAAGATCAATCACCACATCCCAAAGATCAATCAACACATCTCCAAAATCAATCACCACAAGGTCAATTTAAAGTACAAATATCACAAGGTAACAAATGAAAATACACACCACTTGGGGAACCAATCAAATCATTCATGCAATAGTTGATACAAGAAAATCTCATCAAAATCCCCATTTATGAAAATTATCAAGAGCCTCAAGTTAAACCACTAGGGTATAATGAGAAGCACCTTTGTGATTTTCACAATATAAAGGGGTACACAACATAAAATTTTATTTCACTCAAAAATCTCATCCAAGCCCTTATTGATAAAAAAAAAAACTATTGGGGACAACGATGAAGATTCAACCACTAGTGATTACAGTGACAATCTATCCACCATAATTATTGAAAACAATGATCAAGATCTATCCATCAATGAGCACCATGAAGTTGTTTCTACCTCATCCAAATATCAACTCAACATACATCAAGAGTCACTTTTTGATCATGATAAAAACCCCTCAATAATATCTAACAATGATCTATTTCAAGGAGTGTTAATAATCAAGGATCCTTCCACCAATGATTATTTTGAAAATACATCTACATCATCCAATGAGTTAGAGTACATATCTCAATAATTTAATCCAAAGCATGATCAACATATTTCACCAAAGTATAGGAGTGGTCCTTTCCAATACATATTGACATCCTTTGACCTCATGGTTGCAGATATTGAAGGAATCTTCAACTCCATACTTGATCCAAATCCACTCAAAGATCAAGAGGATATTGAGCCAATTCCCATACCTAATGAATACATCCAAGAACCCTTTGTAAGCAACCCATCCTTTGAAATGGACCCATGTCAAGAATTTGATCCAAAGCATGTCAAAAGTAATTATGAAATCATTCAAGATCAAGAATTTGTATCTCCAAGATACTACAATGATCTAATGGACACTCTCCTATATATAAAAGATATCACAAATGATGATAATATCCATATAGCACATATTACTCTATCTACCCATGGGATTCTTTCTTTGGATGGACACAAATGATCTTCATTTAGAATAGGATTCCTTTACTCCTGAAATTATTACATAAAAAGAGTAGGTTATTGATTCCTACAGTCAAACTAAGTTTTTGACATCAGGATTAGATACATCCCAAATTTAGACTGAGGACATCATGTATGAAGATACCTAGCATTATCCACTCAAGGAAACAAGTTAGCCAGAATAGGATATTCTAGAGTCAGCAGAGCAGTAAATTGAAATAACGTCATCTATAGTGATCATTTATTAGAGAATGCTTACTGAACAAGACATATCAAAACAAGCATAAGAAAAGAATAAAAGTGCTACTACCACCATACTTGGGGAAACTATGTCTAGAGAAAATTTCAACATAGGGAGGTTGAAGAATCCTTATGATGAAACCAATGCTAATACTACAACTAGCCATTTCATGAATCTTCATCCACCCATCACCCCATCCAAAAATTGGGACCAACATCAAAAGAAGGATGTGAATCAAAGCAAGAAGAACATCATCAAAGAAAAAGAAGATGAGAAGCATAATGGAAAAATCAAATGCACATGGATACCAAAAAATACAAAGAAATATTATCCCTATCAAACTCCATTAGTCAAAGAAACTATGGGGAAAAATAAAAAAGGGAAAAGTATCCATCAAAGATTTCCACAAAGGAAAAAGAAGGATTCTCAAGCAATGTACAAATAATATCAAGTAGTTGGTTCTAATTCCATGCACACTTTTGTATCCATTCATCATTGCTCATATTCCCAAGTTTGGAGAGTCAAAGATTCCAAACTATCAACCAATCCATCTTCTATTCCTAATCACACTCCACTATCCACTCCCTCATACATAATATCCAATTCTCATATTGACCATGTATTGGTGGCAACTCTTCATCATAATGATTCAGAAGGAACTCTATCATGATATCACCAAAGCAGATCAAGAATCTCAAAAGTTGTATTCAAGTGTACGTATCTTGGAAAAGCAACTTCTTCAAGCAGGATATTGATGGAACATTATGACAAAATAATCTACATCGACACTACCAGGTGGTTCAACATGAGCTTAAAATATTTCAAAAAAAATCAAAAAAATAAAAAAATATAAAAAATCCCCAAAAAATAGAAAAAGGATTAAAAATAGTAAACAGAAAAAATCGTCCTTTAGTGAAATCCACTACAGTGGCACTTTGGACAGGTACCATGATGAAAACCTAGAAAACAAGAATCATGTGTAGAATTAAGCATCTACATATGCTAGTTCAAGTGGAAGCATCTCATCCCATCCATAATAAATCCAACATTCAATGCATCTCATCCATAATAAATCCATTCATCCATGAACCATTGATCCAATCCATTTTCATCTATCTGCATCCATTTTCCAAATTATCTTAATCTTGATTAAAGTTTGGTGCACACTTTACACTTGCTTATGATAAACATCTTGACATGAGTCATTTTCATTGATCATATCCTATCCAATGTCATTTGAGCCATGAAGCACTATCCAAATGAGCATCCTTTGTTTGAACACCTTATCTTATCACAAGATAATCCTTGGCATCCTTTGTGTGCTTACCATATCTATCCATCCATACACCTATCCAAGCATCCACCCATGGTATTTCATACATTCTTAAGACACTGGGGGTAGATATATACATCTCGCTTTGGGAAAAAATATTGATCTATATCCTCCAACTTATGTGGTGATCCGAACATTAGCAAACGTGAAATCAAATTGGTTAAAGAATTTGTGAGCCAAAATCCAAATCACTAACCCATGGCATATTTTGACAAGAAGATGTTCCTTATCAAGCTTTATCTTTCATCAAACATCAATCAGTATCAATCACATATAATGTCACATCAAATCATTCAAAACAATTTTGTTCCAAAATCAAGCTTCAAAATCCTAATCAATTGAATCCAATCAAGCCATCATCATCTCAGTTCTAGTGTTGCTTAACACTATCCTTTCATTGTTGCGTATCCTCCACAATGTTATCATCATCATCTCAGTTCTTGTGTTGCTTAACACTATCCTTGCATTGTTGTGTATCCTCAACAATGTTATCATCATCAATCTTGATCAATCAAATCCAATCAATCCATCATCATCTTAGGATATCCTTCCCAATCCTTGTGTTTCTTAACACTATCCTTGCATTGTTGTGTATCCTCAACAATGTAGTCATCATCAATTCATTGATCCGATCAATCAACCTTATCTTGGTTTTCAACAAAATCCCAAAATAGAGTATTGATATCATCACACATATCCATTTACAATTCCTCAAAATCATGTGAAAAATCCAAAAACATTCATAAAATTAGAAAATCCAAAAACAAGTCAAAAGTTAGAAAAATGTCAAAAGCATGATATCCGAACTACATCATCTCTGAGCTTAAATGTAGGAAAAGGATAATATTTGATTAGCCCCCGAGACACAAAAACACATAAAAAATCAAAAAACAAAAAATCCAAAAACATTCATAAAATCTCATAAAACCCCAAAACATTGGAAAATTTGAAAGTCAAAACATTTGTAAAACATCTCAAAAATCCAAAAAAAAGCCCCAAAACATTGCAAAAACACCAAAAACATTCAAAAAACCCCAAAAAAAAACCCATTTCTCTCATCTCGCTTTCACCCGCAATAATCAATCATCCATAATAAATCATTTGTCACCTTCATCCTTTGGCATAACAAATAGAAAAAATCACAACAATCAGCAAAAGCAAGCTTCAAACGCAAAATCAAAATCAAAGCAACAAACCTTTAAACACAAAATCAAACTCTTGATCATTCACAAACATGTCAATTGACCTTGTATCAATAGCCTTTCGAACAACCTATCAACTTGCCACCATCCACTAACATGTCCTAGGATGCATCCTTCCTACAATGGACATTATCTATTGGAAAAAAACTTTGGATACTTATGCTAAACAAAACACATCCCCTTGGCTAGCAGTATGAAGAACATTGACTTGTTTGTGTGCTTGATCTTTTCTTTCATTTATCTTATTGCGCTCATTCCAATGATCTCTTGATGATGTCTAATCAAAATGATTTAGAGAGAAAGGAATGGGGCAACGATCTTTATCTTTTTATCTATTTTTCTTGTTGGATGTTCTTGTAATATAACCTTGGTCATGTGTGCTTTGTTTGGTTTGTAGGGAGGGTGTTTTAGGTGTCTTGTTGACCACATAGGAAGGCTTTCCTTTCTATTTTTTGGTCTAAGATGTTTGGAATATCTAAACTACATTTTAAATAAGGTTTTGTGTTCCAAGTGTGAACATGAGTACTCCTATTTGATTGTTGAGTTAAATTCCATCACATTAGGTATAATTCCATCCCGATTCTTTATACCTTGATGCATCGTGCTTATGTGTGTTATCAAACATAAGGTAAGTAGCTCTTTTAAAATCCTAATTCCTAATAAGAAAATCATCATCATCACTCATCATCATATCTAATAAGGTCTTCACGACTCATGGACTTGTTGTACTTCTGAATCATCTCAAACTAAGGGGTTGATCCATCTTATTCTTCTTATTCTTCTATCTTTACTAACATTTCTACCCAAGTATCAAGTGTGTGTAAAATATCAGAATATACATGAGGCTACCCATGGCCGATGAACTATCTACATCAAACATTCGAGCTTTCTAGTCCTCTCTGAGTTGAACTAATCTTTAACCTCTTTGTCATGAGATCGACCCTCAAATCAAACTTTTCACTCAATCTCTCGAGGGGGAAATGTTTTGAATTTGTGATCTTGGCAATTTTATTCTTTGAGCCAATGCAACATGTACATTGCTTCAAAGAGGGGAAAAATGTAGACACATAAAATATATTGATTTATCCTATACACCTTATCCCGATTTTACTAACACCGCTTCATCCTGAATCATCTTCTTTACTAATCATTAATTAAATAATCTTTATTTGATTAAATTCATCACACTTCATCTCCTAATTAAATAAATCATTTTGTTTAATTAATTCTAACATCTTCTTTTAATTAAACTTATTTGATTAAATCATCATATTCATATCTTGTAATTAAATAAATCAATTTTATTTAATCAAATCTTTGAAGTCTTTTATGTTAAATTAAATAAATTAATCTTTGTTTAATTTAATCTAACATCATTCTCCTTTTAATTAAATAAATCAAAATCTTTATTTAATTAAGTCAAAATCGCATTCCTCTCATTTTGATTTAAAATAACTCAAAAGCCTAAGTCAAAATGGTCACATCAACTAATATCCATCTTAAATTAATCAAATCAGGATTAATCTAATCAAAATCCAACACATCCTCTAGCTTTTGCAAATTGCACAAAAAAATTATTTAATTGATTTATTAAATCTTCTAATTTCCCTCAACATGGCATCAAAAGGGAATATTTCTTGAAATTTGAAAATCCCTCCAATGGGATTTTTCCTTCCAACAAGGCATTCAATACCTCTTACATGTCCTTGTGCATTGAGCCAAGTGGCATTTAATTCATTTTTTTTCTCCCTCCAACATTTTATTTCACAAATTTCAAATTCCACCTAATAGCATTAATTGGCACATTCATCAAAATGTGCTCAACCTTCCTCCATTCACATCTTGACAAGTGGAACTTGGCCATTGGATGTTAAATGATCCCACATTCATCCCTTTTTCCTCATTCTCCATCACTCTCATCTATAAATAAGAGGCTTTTCTTCTCATTTTGGATCCACAACTTAGAGAAAAGTTACCATTTTCATATTTAGAGAAAATCCATCCATTTCCATAGCATTTTTCCATCATCATAGCTAGGTTATTGTAGATTTCATCAAGGAAGCACAATGTTCATCATCATTATGTGGATCAATCTTCATCAAGCTTACAAGGGATTGGGAAAGGGCCATTTTCCATATCAAAATGACACCAATTCCCCCATGGGATTGAGATTTTTCATGATCTAATTGGATTTAATAGCTTTCTTTGTTGTGTTCTTCATTTATTTCCTATTTTGTGCATTGTAAATGAATTCTATGGGGAATGTGGATTTAAACTTGTATATTGATCTAATTGTGTGATTGTTTGTTGTGTTTTTGCAAGTCTACAATCTCCATTCACACATTTATATACTCTAGAGTTAAAGAATGGGAAAAAAATCTTTCGAATGTTAAAGGAATAGTTCAATGGAGCCTAAAAGGCTTGTTTCAGATGGTTAGTTATCTTACCAAAAATATCTTTCAAAACTATTTTTTTGGATCTGAACATTTGCCACATCTCTAGGATGCAAGAATCAGTTAGACATATTCTCTTTGATTATTTGTATGTAAGAGAAATCTGGTACTTATTGTCATAAATTGAAAATATAAAACAAGGATGGAAAATTCAATTGGCATGATGTTTTTCTTATGGGTATGTGCAAGATCATGATGGGCCAAAAAGTGGCAATATGATGGGTATGTGGCTAATGACTTTTTTTTACCCAAAATTGATGAAACGAAAAGGGTTTTTAAAGGGGATTCTCAGCTTTCCGCCAATATAAATTATGTTTTACGTTGAATTTAATAAGTAATTATTATTCATTTTCTATTTGAATTACAATTAAAGTCCTAATTGATAGCCGAATAAAAACATCTATAAATTCTAGTATCACATTTTTGAATCCAAAAATATGTGTCACATCTATGCTTCTGTAATATAGATTAGAAAAAATAAAAATTGAATTTCATAGAAGTTTCGGCAACGCTAAGGTGGTCGCATTGATACAAGTTTTATATTTTTAAAAAGTTGTACTAAAAATTCATAATTAGCCATTTACTGGAAAAAATTTATAAAAATATGCATCACATTGAGACACGAGTCCTCTAATTATATCTAAAATCTTATAAAAAATTATTATTATTTTATTGTGGTTAGGGTGGTCAGACAGACACCTACTTGTTATTTTTTCCCTGAAATTTAAGTACTACTGCATTAAAATTTCAAATTTTAACCTAATAGATTTTTATTATTTTTAAAAAAACCTAGTAGTTTAGAAACTACATTCAATTTTCTATAGATTCTATTCTTACATATTTTTGAAATAATATAGATAAATTATTCAATTTTTTATGTCAAGTTGCCTAACTCTAATTTTTCTGATTTTTGTGCCACTTAAGGGCCTAGTTTTTCCATGATGATCCTGTACATACCCTTGTGACTTTAAAATAAAGTTTGAATGCAAATTATTTTGGAATTTGGTAACTAATGAGATTCTACGGCATATATGGAAGGTAAGAAACAATGAAAAATTTATGGGAGTAAAGAGGGAACTTACTGAGTTAGAAAAGAGACTCACACGTGCTTTTGTTTCATTGCAAGTCTCAATTCACATTGAAATCTCCATGGAAAAATTTATGAGGCTGGTAAGGGAAGGTTCGATAACCATCACAAGCGAGGAGGTTATGTGTGGTTATGCTTATCGCCTAAACCTTGAGGAAGCAAAACTTTTCAAAAGGGCCTTCAATAAGCTGCAGAATGTGGTGAATGAAGTTGTTGGACTTGCAAGATAGAGAGGACCCCAACAGTTGAATGACCAAATGGAGGACATGGTTAATATGGATGTAGAGGAAAAAGAGGTGATTTCAAATGACTAGACACTAGTAGAAGGGTTCATGTAGGATGAATTTGGGTCACCCAATGTAGGTGACAATTATTAGTAATTGGTTTCCTATTGGAAGATCACTCAGATGTGGTTTCTTTTTTATTTTTTTGTAAACCAAGATGGGCATATAGTCTATATGTGCAGGTGAAAATCTAAAGTATAAACAGTCTTGTAATTTTTTTTATTGGATGTTCATGTAAAGAAAATCTAAAGTAAAAATAGTCCTATATTTTAATGCTTCTCCAACTTGATGAACTACACTAACAGTCCAATGTAAATTTTGACATACTATATTTAATATAAAAAATAATCTAGAGTGGCTATCAACACCCTTGATTCTCATGGACTTATGATGCAATTCAGTTCAATGTTCACAACATGTTCCTTTCTTATCCTTGGTATAGTTACTTAGTCATTGTTCTACCCCTCAAAATTATATCCTCATTTCACAACTAAGACCCACTTAGACTCCTATGTTTTAATTTCCATGAGTAGTGACGTAAAAAATATATTAAGGAGTGTGTGATCTTATCTTTCATGCATCTAGAACTAAGTGTAACAATATAAATTATAAAATAAATAATAATAAATGTATCTAACATATTCACTATCTATATGGAAGAGAATTAAGAGATGTAGAATCCATAAATATAAAGTTAATAATACAATACAAAATTAACAATAAAAGTGAAATAGAATAGTAATCATCCCAAGAAAATAGAGATAAATGGTCTGTGTATATAGACTCAGAATGGAAGTTATGGATTCTCAAAAAACCAATGAGCTATTGTAGAGTGCAAAAAATCTATAAAATATTGTATAAGATTAGAGGATAATACTTGGTGTAAAAAGTAGTTTCAAAGCATAAAGATGAAGGGTATGTGTAGGATCATGATGGGCCAAAATGTGGTAATATGATGGGTATGTGCAGGGTATGTGGCTGACGACTATTTTTTACTAAAAATGATGAAATGAAAAGGGTTTTTAAAGTAGATTCTTAGATTTCCACCAATATATATTATGCTTTACTTTGAATTTACTAAATAATTATTATTCATTTTCTATTTGAATTACAACTAAAGTCCTGATTGATAGGTTGATTGAAAAACATCTATAGCTTTCAAATGGTATCACATTTTTTGAATTTGAAACATGTATCACATTTTATGCTTCGCATACTATAGGATTATAATAAAAAAATTGAATTTCATAATGTTTTGACCAAGTTAAGGTGCTCAGACATATAAGTTTTTATATTTTTTCAATGTTGTAATAAAAAATTCATAACTAATTATTTACTAGGAAAAGTGTTACAAAAAATATGGATCACACTAGGACATGAGTCCTCTACTTATATCTAAAATATTATAAACAAATATTATCATTTTATTATGCTTAGGATGGTCAGATAGATACCTACTTCTTATTTTTCCCCTAAAATTCGAGTACTACTGCATTAAAATTTCAAATAGATTTTAAAAATAAAAATAAACCTAGTAGTTTAGAAACTAAATTCAATTTTCTACAGATTCTATTCTTACATATTTTTGAAATAATATAGATAACTTATTCAAATTTTTACGTCAAGTTGTCTAACTCTGATTATTCTGAGATTTTGCCACTTAAGGGCCTATTTTTTCCATGATGATCCTGCACATACCCCAAAAGAGGAATCTATAATTGAAATCATATAATAAGCTATTTTTGAAAAAAAAATTGGAATATAATAAGCTATTTAAAAAAAAAAAAAATAGAATAAAATATTGGAAGCTTGGTGGGCTATGTGAGTAATAGTTTCAAAAAAATATAAAATAAAAATAAATAACTATTGGTTATGTAACAAAGCTTGTATGGTTGTATATTCATGAGATGTTAGTACACTTAATTGCAGATGGTCACATTCTTGGGTTAGTGCCAAAAAATGAAATGAATATAGAACATTACACAATGGAAAAATTGATATAAATGTAGTGTAGGAAAATGCATACCCTTGCATTTTCACACTTTTTTGGGCCCACCTTGCTTTATTTATCCATTTTTTATGTCTTAGTTGGTCCTATTTTTCATCCACAAGCCTAACAAATTATATCTTTTTATGGCTAATCCTAACAAACATCAAAAGGTAAATGATAATTTAATGATTCTAGTTGTGTGTCCCTGATTTTTGGACTAGGACTAAGATGCCACCTAGGGAATCTGTTGAAAGGAACAAGACAACTGAGAGGGGGGGTGAATTAGTTGTCACCAATCACATCCACACATATCAAACAATTATTAATTTCACATCCACTTTAATATTGTATTAAGTATGAGCATGAAGTGCAAATAAAAAAAAGCAATACCAACACAAGAAACACTATATTTACGTGGAAAACCCAATAAGGGAAAACCCATGGTGAGGATTAGCTCACAATATAGAGTAATTGCAAAACCAATTACAAGGAGACACACTACCAAGGGCTCACTTCCTAGAATAGGACTCACTATCCAGATACAAGGTTCACTGCCTACAGATAGGACTCACTATCCAGAAGGAAGGCTCACTACCTATAGATAAAAAAAAGATAATAGAAAATTCCACCACATAAAATTACACACATCCGCAACTTTAATCAGAAGATTACAGATACCATCAACTCACTGCTTTTAGGAGTCTAACACATTAAAGTACTGCTGACTTAATTCACTTTTGCACACTCTTATTTCTCACACTTGTCACTTCATCGCCTCTTAATCCTTAATATCTCAACTTGTATTTATACCATCTTCAACCTTAGAAACTTTCTCCAAGCTCAGCTAAACACTTCCTCTTACAAATTCAAATGAGGTCGGTAACTCAACATTCCTGCGGTGGAAAAGAATGTTAGTGGACCAAACCAACACTTAACCAAGACCCAAAAAAATATCTCAGATCAATCACATGCTTCCTTAATTGATACATATCCTTTGCATGACATGTAGACACCAAGTCATCCAAACTTAATGAAAACACAAATGAACTTTCAAGTACACGCTTCCACAATAAGAAGATAACATGCGGACCACATAACACACTTCATCATACACCGGAACACATCTCAGATGCCTTAAAATTTATCCACAAAAAATGAAACAAACCTTCACACACAAAATAATTTCTATTAGTCCATCCAATCTATATAGACACACAAAAAAAATTTGAAACTAGTCTTCTAGAGAAGCAAACCACAAACACATTTGATAGAGCATAGATATCACCATTACAAGCCTTCTACCGAATCTGTAAGACCTAAAAAAAACTAGTGGAGGACTACAGAGTAGATGCATTTCTCCTAGTCCATAGACAAACAACACTACGAGACTAGTTCACACATCGATGAATAGAAATTTTAGTTTCCATCAAACTAGAAGCTCTAATCCATGATATATCACCTAGGGATGCCCTTAAACAACACTATAGATCCTCACAAACATAGGATCAACATAGAGTAAATGTGAAGCACAAACCAGAGCACATTTTAAACACACACACAATTCTATCTTCAATATTTCTCAAAAGCACTTGGTAACTCATCATATCATCACACCTACAACACCATAAAGATAGCTACATGTACTCAAAACATCTCTACAGTATCTCAACTATACATGCACAACCTGGAATCATTTTTTTCCTTTCTCTGTAACAACCTATACTATGTTGACATCAATGAAAACATCAATGACAACAACATCATACTCACTCACACTTACAAAAAATGCCCCTTTTTCATTGATGGAAACACATTATGTGGAAAACCACCAAAGGCACAATACACACTCTCTTTCATTTTATAGATTAGACAACCTACACAAAATTACTGCACTCTCAATATTCTCTCTCCCTTTCTCTACTCCTTTCAGCTTCTTTTTCACATGACACTCTCTCCCCCTTTGACATCAATGGAAAAGAAAAAAGAGTTTGATCACTCCCCCTTAGGAGTGCACCCACATATCATACTGCAACAATGATACCTCCTACTCCCCCTGAGGAGTAGACCTCAATCATCAGTCTAGACAAATGAAGAATCTATTGATCCATTG
>VDFB02208614.1:0-26782 GCA_007258455.2 Sequoia sempervirens | reverse complement strand
AAATAAAAAAAACACCATCGTTCATGTTATTGGGTAAATTGGATATACTTTTCCATAATAGGGGTTACAAACCATGATGTGTTTTGGATACCATGTTAAGTGCAAGTTACAAATCATGGTGTGTTTTAAAACCTGCATTTTTTCATATCCAAACATACTGTCATGAAATGATGTTATTTGAAATGGAGACCTCAATATGTATAGTTATGAATTTATCATGAGAATAGGAGGTTTCAAAATGTGTTGTGTTTTAAAACACATTGTGTTTATTAAACTATAATTCACAACATACCCAATCCATGTGTTTTTAGACTACGCATATCTAGGTTTTCAATTCAAATAAAAAGAACACCTTTGTTCATGTTATTAGGTAAATTGAATATAATTTTTTTGAATTAAGGGTTACAAAAACAATGTGTTTTAGATACCATGTGAAGTGCAAGTTACAAATCACGGCGTGTTTTGAATCCTACAAATTTTCATACCCAAACACACTATCATGAAATGACGTTATTTGAAATGGAGACCTATATATGTATAGTTATGAATTTCTTGTGATAAATAGGAGGTTTAAAAACATGTTGTGTTTCAAAACATATTGTGTTTTGGGTACCATGTGAAGTGCAGGTTACAAATCATGGTGTTTTTTGAATCCTGTAATATTTCATACCCAAACACACTTTCATGAGATGATGTTGTTGGTTGAAATGGAGACCTAGATATGTATAGTTATAAATATCTCGTAACAATATGAGGTTTCAAATTTTGGGTTGCAAAACATACTATGTTTATTAACTTGTAGTTCACAAAATACCCAATCCATGTGTTTTTTAAATTGTGTATATCTAGGTTTGCATTTGAAATAGCAACAACACAATTTTTCATTTTATTGGGTAAATTTGATATAATTTCCCACTATAGAGGTTACAAAACATGGTGTGTTTTGGGTACCATGTGAAGTGCAGGTTTACAAATCATAGTGTGTTTTGAAACCTACAATTTTTCATACCCAAACACACTATCATGAAATTATTTTTATTTCAAATGGACACCTAGTTATGTATAGTTATGAATATCTTATTACAAATAGGAGGTTTCAAAATGTGTTGTGTTTCAAAACACATCAATTGTGTTTATTAACCTACAATTCACAACGTACCCAAACCATATATTTTTAAACTATGTATATCTAGGTCTATATCTCAAATAGTAACAACATGTAATACATTCTTGTTATTGGGTAAATTGGATAAACTTTTCCTACATAGAGGTTACAAAACACAATGTATTTTTTGTACCTTGTGAAGTGTAGGTTAAAAATCATGGTGTGCTTTAACACTTGCAATTTTTAATACCCAAACACATTGTCATGAAATGATGTTATTTGAAATGGAGACCTAAATATGTATAGTTATGAATTTATAATGAAAAATAGGAGGTTTTGAAACATGTGTTTCAAAACACACTATGTTTATTAACATGCAATTCACAACATACCCAACTCGTGTTTTTAAACTATGTATATCTAGGTCTACATTTCAAATAACAACAATACCATTGTTCATATTATTAGGTAAATTGGATATACTTTTTCAAAATAGGGGGTACAAAACATGGTGTGTTTTGGGTGAGTGTAGGTTACAAATCATGGTGTGTTTTAAAACCTACAATGTTTCATATCCAAACACACTGTCATGAAATGTTGTTATTTGAAATGGAGACCTAGATATGTATAGTTACAAATTTATTATGAGAAATAGGAGGTTTCAAAATGCGTTGTTTTTCAAAACACATTGTGTTTATTAACTTGCAATTCACAACATACCTAACTCATTTGTTTTAAAGCTATATATATAGGTCTATAATTCAAATAATAACAACACCATTGTTCATGTAAGTGGGTAAATTGGATATAATTTTCTATAGTAGGGATTACAAAACACAGTGTGTTTTGGGTACCATTTGGTGCAGGTTACAAATCATAGTGTGTTTTGAATTCTGTAATTTTTTCATACCCAAACACACTATCAAGAAATGATGTTTCTATTTGAAATGTAGACCTAGATATGTATAATTATGAATTTCTTGTGACAAATAGGAGGTTTCAAAACACATTGTGTTTTTTAACCTATGATTCACAACGTACCCAACCCATGTGTTTTAAAATTGTGTATATCTAGGCCTGAATTTCAAATAGAAACAACAACATTCACTTAAACAACTCTTTAGGTCATTCACTTCAACAAAACTTAAAATTCGTCAATTCAATAGTAACTCTAGATTTTATTTTCTCTAATGGGTTCTCTTAGTTTTTCATGCTTACAATCTCCTCTATGTTCATAATATAATTCTTATACACACTTTATCTTTTTAGAGATCCTGGGCTACATTCTAGAAACTTTAGAGTAACATCGCTTCACTTTTAACACAAACATTGCACTGATGACACATGAAAAAATAAATATATATCTAGATACATATCTAATTTGTATTATTAATTATAGTTATAATTTACTTTGGGTCTAAATAAATCCACTTAAGTACCCCAATCTATAAATTTTCTACATGTACCTGCAACCCATTAAAAAAAGTACTTGTGATTTCTAAAATTAATGGTTACTTATAAATGCTTATACTAGTCTTTTTAGAATAATGTTTATCATTAAAAAAGGGCCTTAGTACCATACCGAGAAAATACTAAGGTAAAGGTTGAATGAATCTATAAAGCACACTAAGAGAGATAAACACTAAAGTGAACTTTAAAAATAATTCAAAATTGTAAGGGCATACAGTTTCAATCATTACACTAATTTAACATTAATTTACATATTTTATGCTAAATACTTATATTTCTTTTCATTTAATTATTGATTTACACATTTATCATTCCCAATCTAAATTAATTTCTTACTAATTTGTATACATTTAATTAATTAACCTTAGCCAATCTTTAGAAAAAATGTACTTTCTTTTAAAATTAAATATTTCAATAAATATATTTTATTATATATAATCATTAAATTCTTTAACTATATCTCATATTTAAAAATATAAATAACTTACCTCATAACTTTGATTTAATAAATTTATATGTTATTTAAATCAGATTAAAATGAATTTGTTAATTCATATTTTATTATATTAATTTAGCATAATATAGGTGGAATGCACACTATATTCAAGTAATCCAAATAAAAACAAACTTGAAAGTTCAAGTATAAGAAAAAATAAAGCTATTCACATGTATATCCAACAAAATAAGTTGTTGAATTACAAATAGAGAACAAATTATGATAAATAGTAAAATAGTAAAATATTGTACTTTAAGATTGAATATATCTATTCATTGTTCCTTAAGTTCAAATTTTCAATTTGTAATCTAAAGTTTTCAAATAGGGAAATTAAAATAATAGGGGGAAACAAATGGTCATAGATTACAAAAAGATCCTTCATATATATCAAAGATTTGGATTATGTTCACTTAAGATATGTGGGGCAATGTTAAAGAAGTGGATGCATTTGAATTACAACAAATGATGATAGATATAGATTAGCCTTTAAGACATCCAACCAAACTAAAGTACCAAGGAAATGCCACACTAGCATTTTTATTTTATTTGAAATTTAACTCTTGCTCAAGAGTAACCTTGGAATAAGGACAATTAAGGGGAAAGTGGCCAGGCCTTTGACAATTAGGCCAAATGCAATCTTTAATAACTTAGTTGTAAGGAATAGTAGTGAGAAAGAAAATATAAGTTTGAATTAGGTTGATGAAATAAATATAGTTAATTTTGATATTTATAATTTGGATTGATAATTACAATAATCAATGAAAATTGCATGAGTGGGTTAGGTGTACTTAGTTTCAGAATTGATGATGAAAAATGAAGTTTGTAGTGTTGTTTTAAATCAATTTATCATTATTATGAATTTAGCTATTTTGGTCCAATGAATGTCTTAAGAGTCTAAAGTAGTATAAGATTCTCTTGGATCAATTCTAAATATCATGAATTTGATACATCATGTAAGATTGATTTGAGTTACACGAGATTGATCTAATATAATGTGTGTTTGGAAAGATGTTCACTTTTTCCTCTAGATATCTATGTAAAAGTGGTGTCTAGAGACATTGTTTAGGAGTTTTTCAACTTGATTGATGAATGCGTACTCATAGGTCAAACCTACTAGCAAATTAATTTAACTATAATGAGAGATATCAAAGACCACATTCAAAAACATGCAAGTGGCCTATAAGATATCAATACAAATTTAATTCATTTATTGCCCTTTAAAATTGAAGTGTGCTCTAGTTAACATGTGTGTGTGTGTGTGCACGTGTGTGTTTTAAGTATACGTTGAATTTCCTTAAACATCATGGTATTCTAACATCTTGCATGGAATATGTGCTAGGTTGGCTCATAACGACCAATAGAAGGGGGCGAGAAAATTGGAATTTGAATTTATACTATTGGGATTTAAGGATTATATGCTTATGCTCATCAAGATCAACTTGGATCAATATTGAGCCAAGTAGAAGTTATCTACAATGACAAGGTGGTGATCTTTGAGGGGGGAATAAATGTATGGAAATAAGTGTTATCAAGGATGAAATAGGGATAAGTAGATAACAAATACATGGAAACATACATTGCAACAAGGTTCAATGAAGATGGATATGGATTAAGCCATGAACTAAACACAAAAATGTGTTGCTTGTCAATATATTGTTGCACTAAGACATTCTCATCAAGGCGGGGATAAATGGGAAATGGTATGGATATAAAAATAATTAATATCTTAGTGAAAAGTGGGTCACTAATTAATTGATTAATATGGATGATAACTTGTTTATATGCCACAACCAAATCAACTTAAGATCTAAGTGAGAACCAATTTTGGAATTTGATACTAACCATCCCTATAAATTTAAATTTTCTTTTAAGATTGAAAATTTTCATTGCCTATCATTTTACCTTTAAATAAAACTATTAAACTAGTAAAATCCTTTACGAAGTCATTCTCATTCCAAAAAATATTCAAGGCATTGAATTTACACAATAAAAGTAGTAGTATCACATTGCATGATAAACACAAAACTATAAAAAGTTGATTCACTAATGTAATGGTCATTTACAAAATTGTTAGTTGTACCTTCCTTACCACTAAAAGTTGTTAGAAATAATATGCAATTTAATTCATTGTGAAGAAAAGAAATGAAATGACCTATTAGATAGAATTTTGAACATTAAAGTTTGTATCAATACCAAAATTATGTGCCTTTTTAGATACACATTTCAAATAACAACATTTCAACACAATGTATTTGGGTATGATGAAGTGTAGGTTATAAAACACAATACATTTTGAAGGATGCAATTTGTTATAATAGTATGTTGACAAGGTTAAGCCCCTATGCATAATGTGCAAGTTATCACTCAAAATGACCCTCTTATAAATTCACAAAGTAATAATCCCTATCGGTTACCTAAGCATGAATCTTCCACTTTGGGCCTACGACAGCTAGAGGGTGGTTTTATGTGTAGGTCCTATACGAATATATTAGCTGGAACACATGGATCTCACTCTCTCAAGGTATTCAGTATCACTATTTGGATTGTAAGGGTTAAAGATTTCTAAAGTAGAGAAATAAATAAATTGTATTAAATTTTAATGTGCACAAATGACCAGAAGTAGGTCAATGGGAGTCAAGAGTACACCAGTTTACAATAGAAAGTTCTAAGATAAAGAAAAAGATATAATAGCATAAGCTTAACAACAGAATAAGGCCAAACCCCTGAATTGGTAACAAATGACTGTGGGGTGCAACCCCTTGGCCTTAACGGGTCGACCGTTGTGGTATGTCCAATGCCCTGACATGTTTACCCCTGGATAAACTGATGAGAATAGCATCAATTTTTAATTAGTTCATATCACTACAGTTATAAGGAAATATATATATATATATATATATATAACACAAAACATGTCTGTGTAGCAGCAATACTTTATTTAGAAGAAAAAAAATAAAAAAATAGTAATGGTCGCGGCCTTCTCATGAAACTGAAACTGAAGAGCCCATACAGATGGTTGTGGACTCTCTCATGTCTGCCACCGTTGAGAGCTAAACATGATCTGTGTTGAGAGCTGGTGAATACCTAGCTTTCATTCTATCCTCACGAAAGATTTTGATCAGCCATCTTATAGCGCCCTCGCCCTCATCCACCATCGAGAAACTCTCTCCTCCACCATTTCCCTGCACAGCAAAGAGAAGCATTTAGGGATGGACATGACTATTCTCCCAGCATGTCCATCATTTTAAAATTCCTGCTTTTAAAAATCCCGCTTCTTTTTTGAAACTCTCTAACTGAAATGTCCATTGGTCTCTGTCCATCTACTTATTCCGTCTGATCTGCCATCATCATGTCATTGTATGGGGATGGTTTTATATGTTATCATAGACATACATTTTAATGTGAGAAACAGGCCAGTCAATTCACACAGGAACATAATCCCTCAAATGGAAATCCGGGAAACGCCATGGTAGGTGGGGTTAAGAGTGTATGAATAAAGGCTAGGGTGAGGTTGTGGCCCGCCACCTAAGCTGGCCATTAATGCTTAGAGGCCGTTGCTTCATCCAGAAGTTGTTGGAGCTTGACAAAGTCAAAGAAATTTGATGGGATAGTCGATTTTCACGCCTCTCATGCCCATCACTTGGTCAAAGTTCTTGCATAGACATGATCGATATGGCTTGGAGATTTTCAAGGCATGACTCATTGGGAAGGCCATAGACGGTAAAGAGGTGTGATTTGAAGACCTTAACCCGCAATTTCAAAGCCTTTGACCGATTCAAGGGCTACGTGGAGAAAAGTGCTGTGAGGCATGAATTTGAAAAATTTCTTCACTGACTTCTTCTTTCACAGAGTTGGTCAAACTCCCATGTGGTTTGGTGGTTTCACTTGGTCTGCTCATTGGACTTAGTCAAGTCCACTTCAAATTTATTTAACATTTGTTTGATATTATTTAGTAAATTTTGCTTCTAATATTTATTGTGACCCTAGCAAAATTATTCTAAACTATTAGTGGTTAATATTAACCATCAAATATTTTCTTATACACAAAGGGGGAATTATATTGCCATAGTTAAAAATTTGTAAAAGAAGAGTGAAATTCTTTTTTGCAATGAATTTGAAAAATGGGTCATATGGAGTTTTTAGCCCTGGTTCTTCTCATTGTAAAACACACCAACTTATAAAGTTAATTTTGTGTTATTTTTTGGGCTTGGTTACAAAACACTCCTATAAAATGCCAAATTAAGGGGGGGAAAGAGATAATCATAGGGAGTTGTTGACACATTTCTAATCATGGGATATAAAACTCACTCTTCTATAATCAAGCTAAACAAGGGAAACTATAAGTCTTGATGTGAAGGCATCCTAAAACATCTTAGGTATCACAATCTTCTACCCCATTTGTATGGACTTATCCCTAAACCTACTAATCAATTTCAAAAGGATAAATGGGTCAATAAAAATGATCATATTGTTGGATTAATCAGCTTACATATACCACATGACACTTTGATTGTCATCATGGATATTGTGGGTCCACATGCTTTATGGATCAAACTTTGGGAGATGTTTAGAGAATCAAATGTTTCTCCATTCCCACATGATCTTGCAATGATCACAAATGATATCCCACATCATGAAGAATGTCATGTTGACATAGTGGAAGTCTTCATCCCACCTCCTCTTGTTGCTTCATTAGATTTCAGAGTCATTTCTTCGAGAACTTCCAGCACTTCTTTGCAACAAGATATTAGTCTTCCTAGCATTGTTGATTGGGACACAATCCTACTTGACATTTCTTGTCTATTTGTAGAGTCTCGTATTGCTGACTTGGAAGCACACATAGAGGACATCATTCTTCTATTTGATGACAATTTCAATGAAGCTGCATCACCATTGGTCTCTTTGGATATTCATGCTCTACATCTATCTTCACATGGTTCTAGATTTTCATCATCTTCATCTATTAGGCATGCACCTAATTTGATTATGAAATCCTTCGGCATCGACATGGGAACACAGGAGCACACTTCGAAGACATCATGGGCACCTTCATCATCATTCTTGGATGAGCTTCAACTCTATTCAAGATCATACATACATCTTCTCACATGGGAAGATATCCTGCATCTTTAGTTGGTTTCATTTCTTCCCAAGGGAAGGAACATTGTGACACGTTCTTGGATCTACATCTACATCCACTGTTCACTAGCCAACTTTAATGTAGCAAGACATGTATTATGGGGGGGTCTTATAGACCTTCAATTATTTTCTCACTTATGGAGGAAATCAAATATTGTACTTAGTGAAAGAATTAGTACTTCTTCACATGTATAATTTTCATGCATCTTTTCTCTCTTTTGGAGGGTAGTTTTTTTCCCACGGGGTTTTCTACTTTTCTCCATTTCATGAGAGATTACTTTGTACATGGGTACCTCACCAGGCTAGTAGTCGGGACCCATTTTATCCATGCCCACCTAAGTTATGCTTAAGGGGGGATGTCAGTGTTTACATTTTAATGCTTACTATCCACATGTTGACCTAAGCCTATTTAGGCATGGCATTTATTGTGCAAGTTAAATATCTCCTGATATTTTTCCTTGCTAGATATTTGCTAGATATTTTCCTCATACTAAGATATTTCTCATTCTTGGATATTTCTCCTTTATAAGGAGACCCTTGACTACCTAATACTATGAGGATTTATTTTCATTATCCTGTGTTTGTTTTCTATCTTTAGATCCTTGGTGTCTCATATATATATATATATATATATATATATATATATAGAAAGTTTTAATAAAGCAAAAATTTATCTAATTTATGTTTATATCAATACAACTACATAAGTTTTCTCATTGATTTCCATTTCCATATGATCTAAAGTTGTGATTATGAAAGAAAAAAATCTTTTCTTTTACATTAAATTTGACAACCATTACATATCAAAGTATTATTATTTAATAATGAATATAATATCAGTGATGCCATTTTATAATAAAAATAACACATAAGTTAAACATAAAGTAAATAAGTGAATTTGAGCAAGTTTTTGGATTCAATTGTGTATGTTTTTCAATCAATGTTTCAAATCATACTCAATGATCCATCATTAGGAAGAGGAAAGTGTGAAATTGGAGTGCAAATAAAGCCTTAAAAAGGAGAAAGGAGGCGAGGGAGATAGAGAGAGAATTAAACAATAAAATAAAACAAATTGATTCAATTATGAAAAGGTGTGATTGATAAAGAGTAATCTTAGATGTCAAAACTTGCAATTAAAGTAAAAGAGAAAAAATAAAATAAATGAAAAAAATTAAGATAAGGAGGCAACTAAATTAAAGAGAAAGATATATATATATATATAAGTGCAAGAATATGCATAAGTATAAATAAATGAGAAATTATATAAATCCATATTTATATATATTCATAAAGAAATGGTAAATTGATGCACATGCATCGCAAGAATAACACACACACACATATATAATACATAAAAATTAAATTATTATATAAGCAGGCCATATATATTATACCTATATTATTCCTCATTATAAATATATATTATAAATACATATTAAAAAATATTATGGAAATATAAATGTATGAATATAAATCTATATTTATATATATTAATAAAAGAATGGTATCTCTTGACATCTTTTACATAGATTTATCTAAGATAAATATACTACTATAAATAGAAATCAAACAACTATTTATTTCATCAAATTTTTGATATATAAATTCATAAGCTTAATGAATAAGAAAAAAAGGCATTTTGGTTTGAAAATTAATTGATGTACACAAAAAATGGTGTTTGATTTAAAACCAAATTTATGTGAATCAAACATTGCACAATTCATTACATTCTTTTTATATAATACATACGAAGCTTCAACATAAATTCCATAGACCTTCATTTATTTTTCTATATTATATTTCTATAATATGTAGTTTCCATTTTCTTCCATTGATTTCATCTTGATATTTTTTTCATCCTTTTAAATTTCTCTCTTTTCTCACTTCATCTCATTATCCAATAGTTGGGTGCACTAACTTCGCTCTTCTAATTATCCTACATGGAAATTCCAAATCACTCCCACTTTTTTACAGCAACTTACTTGGCAAGTCCCCTCTTGTAACTAAGGTTTCAAGGTCACATCATCAAATATGATGCATCAACATGATTATACTTGTGCATCTACATCATGTTTTATTGAGCGCTGATGTGGCATCACATGATTTGTTGCTTTTTATAGATCTAAGGAATACATTTCATTTAATTATGAGTAGTCATCATCACAACTATTAATCCAATATTATTAAAAATATTGAACATTATATAAACAAATATTATCACAACTATTGGAACATGCTCAAAATTTCTCTTATATCTTCTTAATAAAATATTCCATTTTTTGTTTCATCTTCATCCATTTATTTAGTTCCCTTATATTTCCTTCATCCTTAAGTTTCATCTTTATCTAGAAAGTTTGATTTTCCTTTATTTGTGTAACAGACCAAAATTTTCCATTCCGTACAAAATATAGTAAATGAGTAACATTCATTTTAGGTAAGGAGATAGAAGTACATCCATCACCTGATATATCCATAACATGTATACCAAGAGTTATCCATAAAGACTCAAATTAATTTCATACAACATTATCAATGTACATACACCGTTAAAGGTGTTACAAGTTATCTATTTTAATGATACAATAAATAAATCATCTATTTCAATGATGCCAAAATGAAAAAGGGTCTGGAAAATTCAATTACTAACTATTATCCTCATTTTCCAAATTAGTTTAATAGATTCTAACAATTATATATTGGGTAAATAAAGAGGAATCATTAAATGATTTACAATCACTTATTAATACAAATGGAATGACATGTGTTTCAATGAATCAAGGTAAATCAAAAGAATCTCAAATAAGCGGTTTATCAGTATAAGTGAGATTCATCTTTATTTAAAGTAAATAAATTATAGGTGCAACATAACTGACCATTATAAGGTTGTTTTCACCTAATAAGTTTGCTCATCCATGTGTCCACCACCTAGACCTACAAGAAAATGTTAGTGAATAGGGGTTTTCCTTGGCCAAACCCTGTTTTGGTAATCAAACCTTGAAATGATATGAAATAAGATACAGGAATGGAGAATGAACACATTATGATGCGTACCTTCATAATAATTCAACATGTTCTTGAGGCTAACTCACAAGTTCATAAAGATGAGTAGAAAGTCCAACATTAGACAGATAGATAAAGAATTACAAAACAATAATACGAGAGAGAGAGAGAGCAAGAGATAAATTATTCATATCGTCGATTAATATTCCATGCAATAAATCATCGTACATTAAAATGTGTGAGGGAATTACTCAATATTGCCTTAATAATGATATTCAATAAATTGAGTTCAAATGAGAACAATTATCTAATTACATAAATAATTTACCAAGTTCAAATAATCATATATATATATGTTAAACTACTCAATTTACCACTGAACAATAATATTCTACACTAAAATGGTTTAACCATATTCAGAATACTGCTTGGAATATTATATTTCAGCATACAATGGGTTATGTAAATCTATATACAACTCCTAAAATAATAATTATCTTTTTAGTATATACCATATTTATTTCAATCACATTAAAGGACCTCCAAATAACATAATTAACTCAACTAACCCTTCTTTACACATAGAATATCATTCTATATATTTCTCTAAAGGCTATGTGCGGTGATCATCAAGTGGAAAAAACAAGCCCTAAGTGGCAAAAAGCTGAGAAAAATTAGGAGTTAGGCAACTTGATATAAAAATTTGAATAAGTTATCTATATTATTAAAAGCATGTACAAGAATAGAATCAGAGCAAATTGAATTTAGTTTCTAAACTACTAGGGTTTATTAAAAAAAAACAAAAACCCATTTGGTGAAATGCAAGAGGCACTTAAATTTTAGGAAAAAATAAGAAGTAGGTGCTTCTGTTTGACCACCTTAACCACAATAAAATGATACAATATTTTTTATAAGATTTTAGATATAAGTAGAGAACTCATGTCTAGATGTGATGCATATTTTTGTAATTTTTTTCCAAGTAAATAATTAATTATGATTTTTTTATTACAACTTTAAAAATATAAAACTCAGAGTGTCTAACCACCTTAACTTGGTCAAAACTTCATGAAATTCAATTCTTTCTTTTACTATAGTATGCAAAGCATAGAATGTGACAAAGATCTTTGATTTAAAAATGTGATACCTTTTAAAGCTATATAGATGTTTTTCTAATCAACCTATCAATCGTGACTTTAGTCAGAATTTGAATAGAAAATAAATAATAATAATTTATTAAATTAAAATTAAAGCATAATTTATATTGGTAGGGAAAGTTGAAAATATCCTTTTAAAAAACTCTTTTCATTTCATCAATTTCTGGGTTAAAAAAAAGGTAGTCACTCACATAACAATTCCACTACATTGCCACTTTTTGGCCCATCATGACCTTGCACATACCCCAAATATTTCTACTTGTAAACCAACTCTTAATAAAAGTTCTCCATTAAATATAACTTCAATAAAATTCTTCATTAATTAACCATGAAAGAGGGATAGAAGCTAATCTATAGATCCAAAGGAGAGTCTCTATCAAGTCAAATAAAATAGTTCAATATATATCTTATGTTTTCTAAGATGTAGGATAATATCAAAACAAGAATCTAAGTTCTCAATACACCCAATCTTCTTACTATCTATATCTTGCTATGATTATTCTATTGTCATAATAATACAAAATTAGAAAGTCTTCGCTAATTTACTACTAATACATTTACATGGCTTTGCCATTACAAATAAGTCAATTTTCGGTCACTTGCCATTGTTCAACACGCAGCTAAGACATCATTATAAACACGTTTTGTGAAGAAAAATGATTTTGTTAAAATATGAGAGGACTTGGTCTATTACTACCAACCCAATACTCAGGATATCAACCTTTCAGAATATCATGACAGTAGTAAAAATACTAGCTTCTTCTATTATTATTAAACACATTCGACCTTAGCTAGGAATTACGACATTATAAACAAGGACAACTTATCAGTTTTACAACATATTATAGATTCTATTAAGTATCAAATATAATGTTCGTATACCATTACCAAGCATTTAACCTAGGCGTCAAATTTCCCAGCATAATGTATATCCCTGATGGTAAATTTTAATGTATTGGATATAAACACCAAGCAAAATCGCAGTCCACAGGATCAACTGGACTCCCCACTCAACCACAAATGCAACTCAGAGAAGAATTCCCCTATGGCAGATAAGACAACGAATACCATCTACTACCACCAGCGACTTATAGAAAATCGAATGCCCAAATTGGTACATGCACTTTGAATGTGTATTATTTCTCAAATGGACGCCTACATGAAATTAAACACAACAACCAACGACTTCTATATGTATCGACTTAAGCATGGATGGAGTTGCAGCACCAACCTCCTAAGTTATACAAGTTTATAGCATATAAACCAAAATCATATCCAAAATTACAGACAAAGAAGTAAATCGCACACTGTCCCACAGAGCTCGATGGAGGATTTCAAAGTGAGATTGATGACAGCTAGAGGAATTATAAAGATACCCTGATGAAGTTGGATCGGATGCCATAAAATCGTACACACTTTTTGTGAAGGAGATAGATCTCATCCACAACACGGGAGACGTAAGCAAAGTTGGAGAAATTGGCTTGGCGACTGAAGGCAGCAGGGTATTCTAGATTCAAGACTTTTGTTTAATGCTGTGGGAGAGAAGACAATGCAATCCTAAATCCGCCATGATAATGAAAAGTTAGAAATTGTGTTTGGTCTGTTAATCATGGCCCTCATACAAGGATTAAATTTGTTAAGAACCTTCGAGTATGCTCTGATTGCCACGCTGTATCTACATTCATCTCCAAGATTGTTGCAAGAGAAATTGCTCTGAGAAGAGTGAACCATTTCTATCATTTAAAAAGGTATGATATCCTTGTGGGGGAATATTGGTGGTGTTAAATAGAACAATCTGAAAAGTAAGCTCACACTATACTAATGTGCACTGTTACAGATACCCAGTAATAATGAAGGGACACCCATCTAAAAAAGAAGAGCGGAATAAAGACACAGAGACCAGATAGCAGGTTCCTTTTGCAACCATGGTCTCAATGATGGTAATAAATTGCATTAAATTACTCATTAACGTCCTAATAACATGTATGCAAGTATGAGAAAGGAAAGACATAACATAAGAGCCAAAACGTACATCTTCCCCAAGAAATCTGATCACATAGAATATAATGTCTACCAAATATACAAAGACTTGCCAAAAATAAACTCAGAGAGACTTACTCTCCAATGTCGAAAAATGGAAATTTGAGAAGATCTGAGCATGCACAGACTTGAAACTTTCCTTCGAGCTAATTCGTACTCTCTTGGTTAATGATTCTCCCCTTCCGCAACTAACATGATACTCCCGCCTTTCCTAATTTATGCTACAGATGTTATGGATGAAAGTTGATACAAAAACTGAGATCTCTTGCATAAGATAATCGATGTGGGCAATGTCGAGGTTGTGCCAGGAGTCCCTTGCAGTGACCTCCTTAGAAATTCACAACCATCTCCAAAATACCTTCTCTCGGTCTTCTCATCCATTTTCTTTAGTTATCTTTTTTTATAACTACCTCCTCCTTGTAACCATATTGGTAGGTCTTCCTCTGAATAACATCCACTCTTGAATATTTTGGTGGCTTAAGTTGCCACGTATAGTTGTCTACCTCGTAGACTCCTGTAACCACCTCCACGTTTCTTCTTGAAGGCTAACGGTTGGTAAAGGGAGTAACCCGGCGGCTTAATAATAGGACGATACCCTTTTTATTTCCTTGACACACGCTAGAAATACTTAGCTCGATTCATATTTCCTATTTAATCCACCGCTTACTGGAGCCCTATCTTTCTGTTATCTTTGTGTGTCACTTCTTGAATAGTTATTTCAAGAAATCTCTTTGTCTCCCCAAGGAGACAAATTCTTGTAACTCACATGCCAAGAAAATTTCTGACGAAACATTCATTTTAATTATTTATCTTTAATTTACAACTATATATATATTTAATATTTATTATTTACCAACGCAATTAAATAATTATTTATTTCCAAAGAATTGTAATTTTTTTTTTTTTGCTTATCAAAATAGTATTAATAAAGTTAAACAAATTTGAATGAATTATTTCCTCGAAAGAGGGTTGTACAATTTGTTAAGTTCGATTTTCCTTACTTATTTAGTCCCATTCTTTATATTTATTAAGTTATAGTTTCTTTACTTATTTGGTCCCATTATATCTTCTTTTAAGACATGGATTCTATTGTTTTTTCTCTTTGATTTGTCCCATCATATCTTGGGTTAAGTGTGAAAAAAAGGATGGAGACCACAAGCTTGGATAAGAAAGCCATTTCACTCCAGACATGGATAAAATAGTTGTAAATATCAAATAAGTAGAGTAACAGAATAAAACAGGAAAAACAAAGAACAAAAACAAAACACAATTTATAGTGGTTCAACAATTGCCTACATCCACTCTCAAACAAGGAATAACTGTATTAATCAATCACCAATTATACAATACATGATCTGCCACATATTTATACAAGGCTAGGAGAATATGAACGGTCATGTGATAATTGGGCTTCACATCCCAACAATCTCCCCCGTGAAGTCCAACATGCACAACCATGCACTGTCATCCCCTGCATTTCACTTCGAAACTCACATCGCAACCAGGCCCATCGAAGATTTTAGTTTTGCCAGACTTTGTTCATGGACACTTCAGATTGACCTTCTCCAGAGCACGTCACATTGAATAACACTTAACACAATCTTTGGCACAAACCTGGACTTGATCTCCCCCATGAACACACTTTCCCTGCACAAAACTTCTACCTCCTTCGCCTTCTCCTCCACTCTAAATCCTACGTTCCAAGCCTCAAAATCCTCAGAAATAGAGGATTTTCTCCTCTACGAAGATGCAATGTTGGGGAAAGTAATCCAGGAGGGTGCTCGCACTTCCAAATCCTACGAACTACCTGAGTGTTTCTTGTGCAACCAACTACTACCTAGAATGACCTCTATGGACAAAATGGACTGTTCATCACAGGGCATGCCCATTATCAATGCCAGGGCTCACTCAAGCTCCATCGTGACACGATCCATGTTCAATTCTTCATTGGGCTCGTAGCCTGGCCTATTTTTGGACTCCACGAATAGATCCATCACTTCATTTATTTTCTTCTCTGCACATAGGGCAAAAATGAGGTAAAAATATGTGTGTGTACTGAGGGGAATTCCCTTCATTTCCATACAACGATATAAAACATCCATCTGGAGACGGGCAACCTCATTATCATTGAGAGAGTGCCATAGCTGCACTAGCTTGGACATAAAATTGGCGACCTTGAAACCCAGTATGCCCATCACTCCCGCCTTGTCTCTAAAAACCACCATTTGGTGGCGGTCGTGGTCAGGGTCATCTAGGAGAAGCCCTGGCTCCAGCCTAAAACTATCCTCCTCCATTTTAGAATTCCCTATGATGGTAGACAAGAACTTCCAGTATTCTTCCTTGTCATCAACATTATTGTTTCCTTCCATATCGGAGTTTTCTTTCTCTAGGGCTTTCACGCCCACCTCAAACTTGATGTTTTTGATGGGTTTGATGATGGACTACTCTAGTGACTGCACATCCTCATCCATCACCAGGGTTTCCATGCCTTGGCCATACACTTCTTCCGCATTGGAGTAGTATTTCTTGTCCTCTACAAGAACGATTTTCCCTTCCATGTCCGTCTTCATATCCATATCAAAATCCTCAACCACCACTGTTTCCATTAATGGCCACTTCAGCTTCCAACCAGAAAACTTGTCATTCATTGCAAGCTTCTCCAAGTTGTTCGCTGGCATATCCTCTACCTTCACAACTGCTGGCAACATCTCCATTCTTTCCTTAGACCGGTGTTGGATCTCCACATACCCATCCAAGTGGGCAACCGAAACATCACAGGTTGTAAACCACCTACCTTCCACAGTGTTGACGGTGTCAAGCTTCTCCACCAGACCTTTGGTATTATTGCCTTCTTCATCCTCCTCGGGACCAGAAGAGCCCTTGCCATGCCTATTTCCAACAACTCCTCTTCCATCTAGACCTTTCCTCCCACTGCCAGCCTACAGGGCTTTCTTCTCGGAGTCCTCCAAATCGGCCACCGTTGCACTCTCAGCCTCTTTGGCTTCACATTTTTCCTTATCAATGCCTAGTTCGTTAAGGAATATGTCCAACTCAATCAATTCCTCCTTTAATTCTTCATTTCTTTTCTTTCCAGAAAACTCCCACTCTTTTGCAAATTTCTCTTTTTCCTTCTCCATATAGTATATTCGCTCTCTCAGCATCAAAATCTCCTCCTTTAGAAATAAAATTTCTTTTTTCAGGTATTCCTCCTAGTTCTCGGCCTCTTCCTCAGGTTCATCTTCATCTGCCTAGTACCAGACTGCATCCTCGTCTCCTAGGGAAGCATCCTCCTCATCTCGGAAGGAAAACTCCACAGTCTCTCTGATAGAACGAGGGTTGATCAATCATTCATCGGACTCAATGCTCGGGTCTCACTTTCGACAACCTCGAGTTGCTGCTCACCAAACTCTATAGGTCCCTAAACACCGCATCCCCGTCTTGTCGCCAACCTCACATACCTCCCAAAATGCTTATTAAGCCTAAATCAAGCATTTCTTGATGCTTCTTTTCTTCTCTACTCTAACTAGCCCTTAATCAACTAAAGACTAGTCAATCTTCCATTCTGCCCAACCTTGTTGTAGGGGTGTGAATTTGTTTAGTTGTCTTAAAAATCACTGGCAATGGTGTTCTTGTCCTTGCACAATCACTCTTTCCTCTATTGCTGCCTCAAAACCCTAGGGTTTTAGGAGGGTTTGTAGCCATAAGCCCTATTTGGCCTTTTAACCGGGGTCTAAGGTTATTTCACCTTCCAACTCTGTGGATACCCAAAGAAAAACAAGAAAACATCTTGGCTCAAATATGGAGCACTCCAAGATTTACACGAATTCTGATCCTCTCTGCCATATACAGGGTTAAAGCTGATTTCAATGTATTTTAGAGCTTTCAAGCCTTTTCTTGGACATTCAAAGCACTGTCCTCAATCCTACAACCACCAAATTGAAATACCAATGACTCACACCTCCTGTCATACCCTTAAAAGATCCCTACAATCTTTATTCAAATCGTATTGCATAGGTTTCATCACCCCTGCGTTGGAGCTATGCAAAACAATGTTCTTTTCCTAACCGGGCATCAATGCTCACCTAGGAACTAGTCTCTTTGCATTCCATCCAATATTCTATAGTTTCCTACTTCTATTTTATGTACATCAATGGATTCTAGCTTCATTTCCAATGAACTCATGCTTGAGGACAGTGGTAATGCCGCTAAAACTCCATTATCCTATCTTTACCAGTCAAAAATTAATACTTAAGAAAAGACACATCAAATAAAAACCCTACAATGAATAAAAGACAATTCCTACACTATTTCAATGCTTTAAAAACAATCACAATACATACTCCACGTTTCAAGATTACTTTTCAATACATTCTTTTGTAGAAAGAATAAGGAAACAGAGTAAACTGTAACTTTTTACGCAGAAAACTGATATTTTTTTATTTTCCAAAAAGGCTGCCACTGTAAAAACATCCATCCAACCAAGAAAATGGTTGAGGCTTGCTTTACAAACTGAAAGAAATCAGTTAGGTTTCAGTTTCGGGCTTAAAAGTGGAGAAAACACGTTTTTTCGAAAACACACTATGTTTTGCGATTTTCACCAAAACCTAAGGAAAACACCTACAAAAAGAGTTTCCATTTTATTTTAATTTTACCTAAGCTTCAAAGAGGTCCCCTTACACCTTATAAATGGTGTATGAGACCATTACAAAACAAAACAAAAATATTCAGAGCAAAACATTAAAATTACGCTTGTATTCAAGTAGGTGCTCCTACACCATTCTCCCCCTCTCAGCACGAAGATCAAGGACTAGAAGGTGGTATAAATTTCAGGTCAATTCCAAGCTTCTTGAATTGATCCTCTTGTACCCATGTAGCCTCTGAGTCAGGTTTGCTCTTCCACTTGATAAGGTGCTCCATGTATACCTTATTCCTTGTTGACTTTTTCACCCTAGACTCCAAGACCTTCTCTGCCTGAGCTTTCTCTTGACTTGGAAGGGGTATATTACTGATATTCTGAAAGATTTCCTGACTGTTCTAAAATTCATCATTGATTGTACCCTTGTACCTGATCAAATCAGCAACGTTGAAGACTGGAGATATGCCCAAATCCGATGGAAGTTCCACCTTGTATGCATTCTTTCCATACTTAGCTATCACCTTGCATGGTCCTACCCATTTCATTTACAACTTGGTGGAAATCCCCTTCTACAATCTAGATTTTTTGAGGTGAACCATCACATAATCACCCACCTAGAACTGCACATCTCTTCTTGTCTCATCAACTTTGTTCTTCAACTTTTGTGTTGCTGCTGTGATTGTCCTCTTAACCTGCTCATGAATCTCCTTCATGGTTTGAGTGAAGTCTTCTGCATGTCCACTCCTATTCTCCATTGTTCCAAGGTCTCTGAGCTCACAAATTCCCCTTGGATGCATCCCATACACAACTTCAAATGGGCTTTTTCCTGTAGTTCTGTTCACACTATCATTGTATGCATATTCCGCTTGGGAAATCACCATATCCCAGGTCTGTCCATATTCCTTTGTCAAGCACCTCAATAGGTTACCTAACACTCTGTTAACCACCTCGGTTTGACCATCTGTCTGAGGATGGTATGCTGATCCAAATGACAAATTAGTTCCCAATCTGCTCCACAATGTTTTCCAAAAATGACTCATGAATTTTACATCCCTGTCAGAAACAATACTCAATGGCAATCCATGGATTCTCACAACTTCCCTAAAGAATAGATGGGAAATATAGCTTGCATCGTGTGTGGTCTTGCAAGGAATAAAGTGACTCATCTTGCTAAATCTGTCCACAACTACAAAAACACTGTCAAAACCAGATTTAGTCTTGGGAAGACCCACCACAAAATCCATACTCACACACTCCCATGGTCTGTTCGGAATAGGCAAAGGCTGATATAACCCAGCATTGCTAGCTCCCCCTTTTGCTTTCATGCAAACAACACATTGTTCGACATACTTTCTGACATCTCGTGCTAACTTAGGCCAATAGTAAAACCTTTGTACCAGCTCCAAAGTTTTGTTAATACCAAAATGCCCACTAAGACTGCCATTGTGTTTCTCTTGGATCAGATTTTCTCTCATTGATCCTCTTGGGACACATAACAGATTGCCCTTGAATAACAACCCATTTTGCAATGTATACTCAGCATATTGACTGTGAAAATTATTTGCAAAGTCTGAACATACCTTGTAGGCTTCGGAAAAGTCTTCGTCATCACCATAGAGATCCTTAAAACTTTCCAATCCTATGCTTTTCAGCTGTATCTCTTGGACTGTCAACATCCTCCTGCTTAATGCATCTGCCACTTTGTTTTGCTATCCCTTCTTGTGCTTAATGGTAAATGTGAAAGCTTGAATGTACTCCATCCATTTCAAGTGCCTATTGCTTAACTTCTCCTGGGTATTGATATAACTAAGTGCCTGGTTATCCATGAAGACCACAAACTCTTTGGGCAGCAAATAATGTCTCCATTTCCTAAGGGACTGCACTAAAGCATAAAGTTCCAGGTCATAGGTGGAGTATTTTTGCTTAGCTTCATTAAGTTTTTCACTAAAGAAGGCTACAGGCCTACCTTCTTGGCTAAGGACTCCTCCTACTGCTACTCCACTTGCATCACACTCAACTGTAAACAATTTATCAAAACTAGGCAATAACAGGATAGGTTGTGTTTCCCTTCTTGTTTCAGCTTTTCAAACCCTTTATCAGCCTCTAGTGTCCATTTAAACTTTGTTTTCTGACCACCCTTGATTGTATCTAACACTAGTGCACATATACCACTAAATCTCCTTATAAACTTCCTATAAAACTGAGCCAAACCAAGAAAACTTCTTACCTCAGCTTGCCGGGTCGGGTGTAGGCCAATTTAGGATGGTTTCCACCTTACTTGGATCCATCTTCAACGTTCCTTGGGATAATACAAAGCCTAGATACACAAGTTCTTGTTTGAAGAACTCACACTTCTCAAGGTTGATTGCCAACTGTTCTTCTTGCAACCTTTTGAGCACCATCTCTACATGCTTCAAATGTTCTTCTGCTGTCTTACTGAAAATCAGTATGTCATCCAAGTAGATTACCACAAAAATCCCTATGAAATCTTTAAGCACCTCATTCATTAGTCTCATGAACGTGCTAGGGGCATTCGAGAGGCCAGATGGCATCACTTTCCACTCATATAAACCATCGTTTGTCTTAAAAGCTGTCTTCCATTCATCACTCTCCTTAATTCTGATTTGGTGATACCCGCTCTTAAGATCTAGCTTAGTGTAAAATTTTGCACCTCCAAGGCAATCCAATAAATCTTCAATCCTAGGTATTGGAAATCTATACCTAATTGTGATTCTATTTATTGCTCTAGAATCAGTACAAAGTCTCCATTTACCTCCTTTTTTTGTTGCCAAAACAACTGGGACTGCACATGGACTAATACTCTTTTGGATCAGACCTTGATTCAGCAACTCTTCCACTTGTCTTGCCACCTCTTTGTTCTGCTCAGGGGTCAGTTTGTATGCTGCTTTGTTAGGCAATGAGGCTCCAGGTATGAAGTCAATTTGATGACTTATTGCTCTCTTGGGTGGTAGAGTTGATGGTGTTCCATCACTCACTATGCTCTTGTATTTGTCAAGCAAGTTTGGACTGTTTGCTGGTAACACTGTCCTTTCAGCCTTTTCCTCTTCTTTGGGCTGCATCATAATCACATACCCTTCATTCCCTTGGTGTAGGTCCTTGATGAACTCTTTACCACTACTCAACATAATGTTTGGAACCTTGGATTGCCCTTCATCTTCCTCAACCAATGATTGTAGCTTGAAAGTTTTTCCATCCTTCGTGAACTCAATGGTATTTTCCTTTCCATGATAAACAACACCTCTATCATATTGCCATGGCCTGCCAAGAAGAAGATGGCATGCATCCATGGGTAGTATATCACAAATTAGCTTGTCTTTGTAGCCTCCAATCAAAAATTCCACTGTAACCTGCTCATTCACTAAGACACTTTGCCCTTTGTTCAACCATGTGACTTTGTAGGGATTGGCATGAGGTACCTTCTGCAATTTTAACTTATTTACTGCCTCCTCAGATATTATATTGTCCGTAGAACTAGAATCTACAATAACCTTGCATACCTTTCCAAGTATTTTGCACCTTGCTCGAAACAAAGCTCTCCTTTGCTTGGGTTCTTCCTTGACCGGTTGTCTGATCAACACTCTATTAAACATCAGACTTTCACCTACTTCTGATTCAATATGACTGATCTCAGGTGTC
Source organism: Sequoia sempervirens (assembly GCA_007258455.2). NCBI lineage: Eukaryota > Viridiplantae > Streptophyta > Pinopsida > Cupressales > Cupressaceae > Sequoia > Sequoia sempervirens. The sequence continues at coordinate 4,085 of VDFB02208614.1, read as the reverse complement.
TTTACACTCACGGTGTCCTCTTGTGTATAGGCTACTCTTTTCTCGTTGCTAGATGAAGCCTTCTCTGGGCATCTATAAGCTGGATGGCCTAGCTGATTGTAGTTATAACACTTCATGGTGGCAAAGTAGGAGTTACTTCTGCCTGCTCCTCTTCCTCTATTTGAACCTCCTTGAGGTCCTCTTCCTCTATTAAAACCTCCTCTTGATGAAGTTTCACCTCCATGCTCAGTAAGCTTTGATTCTCCTTGGCTTCTTTGGTCACCACCTCTTCCTTGGTAACCTCCACGCTGTCCTTTTTGATCTCTACCTCTTCCTCTGCCCTTAGAGGATAGATCATGCTTCCTTTTATTCCTCTCTTCAATCTTGATAGCTAGCTGATAGCATTGGTGGACTGTCTTGGGGTTGAGCAAAGCCATCTCTTCCTATATATTCCACTTCAATCCATTTAGGTATCTAGCCACTTTTAGGCTCTCATCTTCTGCCATATTCGATCTCAAACAAAGCTTCTGAAACTCTTCCATGTAGGTGTTTACATCTTGGTCTTTTTTTCTTAAACTCTGCCTCTTCTTGTGGAGCTGAATTTCATAATCATCTAGCATATAGGATTCTTTCACTTTAGCAACCATTCCTTTCCAGGTTGATATAGGCTGCTTACCTTGTTTCTCCCTTTCAGTTTGAATAAACTTCCACCAAGTTAACGCTGATCCTCTCAACCTTGACTTTGCAACTTTCACCTTCTGTGCTTCTGTAACTCCATCACATTCAAAGTGATTATCTATGCCATCTATCCAGTCCAAGACCAAATTGGGATCCATCTTTGCATGGAATAGTGGTACACCCTCAAGTCCTTTTCCACTTAGTGCTTTTAATGCCTTCAAGAAAGGCTCCTCTTCCAAGACAGGGCCAGGTTCAGGGACTTTGTCCTCCTCTGCAACCTCTTCTTCTTTTGGCACTTTGCCTTCTAGTTTCACCTTGTTTAGTGTTGCTTCAAGTTGTTCTATTCTTTCCTTTAAAGATTTGTTATCCTCTTCTTGCTCTTCAACCATATTGGCTAACTGTGCATTCGTCACCATCTTTGGCGGTTCACTTGATTCAACTTCCTCTGACATATAAGCTGCTGCTTCCCAAATATTTCACTGCTCTGATACCAATCTGATAGAACGAGGGTTGGATTGAATCATTCACTGACTCAATGCTCTGGGTCTCACTTTTGATAACCCTAGAGTTGCTGTCTCCACCAAACCTATAGGTCCCCAAAACAATTTGGCACCCCTGGTCTTGCTGCCAACCCTACTATCAATACCCCAAAACGTTCATGAAGCCTGAATCAACCATTTCTTGATGCTTCTTTTCCTCTCTGCTCTAACTAGCCCTTAATCAACTAAAGACCAGTCAATCTTCCATTCTTCCCAACCTTGTTGCAGGGGTGTGAATTTGTTTAGTTGTCTTAAAAATCATTGGAAATAGTGTTCTTGTCCTTGCACAATCACTCTCTCCTCTATTGCTGCCTCAAAACCCTATGGTTTTAGGAGGGCTTGTAACTATAAGCTTATTTGGTTTCTTATTAAATTATCTCACCCTTCAGCTCGGTGGACACTTGGAACTCAACAATTGTTCCCTGACTCAAATTTGGCATTCTTCAAAGTTCTTGTGACTTCTGACCCTCTCAGGCCATGCATAATTCTGATGCTAATTTCATGGGATTTTATGGCCTTCCAAGCCTTTTCTTGAACATGCATTGATCTGTCCTCATCCAACAATCACCAAAATGGAAATGCTAAGAACTCATGCCTCCTGTCAGACCCTTAAAAGATCCCTACAATCTTTATTCAACCCACATTGAATAGATTTCAACACCCCTGCGTTGGAACAGAGTAAAACAATTTTCTTTTCCTAATTGGGCATCAATGCTCGCCTAGGAACTAGTCTCTTTGCATGCCATCCAATCTTTTGTAGTTTCCTACTTCTATTTTATATACAGCAATGGAGTCTAGCTTCATTTCCAATGAACTCATGCTTGAGGACAGTGGTAATGCCGCTAAAACTCCATTATCCTATCTTTACCAGTCAGAAACTAATACTTAATAAAAAGACATAGCAAATTAAAAAAAAACCCTACAACGAATAAAAGAAAGTTCCTACGCTATTTCAAGGTGTTAAAAACAATCACAATATATACTCCACGTTTCAAGATAACTTTTCAATACATTCTTTGCAGAAAGAAATAAAGAAACAGAGTAAACTGTAACTTCTACGCAGAAAACTGATATTTTTTATTATTCTCCAAAAAGGCTGCCATCATCAAAAGACCACTAATCTCCTCAAAATGTCGGGCTCCTTCTTCCCAAACCGAAAAAAACAGTTAGGTTTCAGTTTCGGGCTTAAAAGTGGAGAAAACACGTTTTTTCGAAAACACACTGTGTTTTTCGATTTTCACCAAAACCTAAGGAAACACCTACAAAAAGAGTTTCCATTTTATTTTAATTTTACCTAAGCTTCAAAGAGGTCCCCTTACACCTTATCAATGGTGTATGAGACCATTACAAAACAAAAAAAAAGATTAAGAGCAAAACATTAAAATTACGCTTGTATTCAAGTAGGTGCTCTGCACCACTCTCCTTCGCCTGATTGCTTCAAACCTTCTTCCTTTTTAGCCGAATCCAAACTGCCAAGAAATTCTTCAATAACAGAGTGAGTTTCCTCATCATCAACTACAAAATTAGTTATACCCATCAAAATATATGGGAAGTACCGAGAGGTGCGAAACAAGAAACCATTATCCATTTCCCAAATTTCACCTTCTTCTTCTTCTGCTTCCATCTCTACTCCTTGGCTCTAACCATACACTCAATTCTTCTCCATAACTCTAATACTAATTGTAAATATCAAACAAGTAGAGAAACAAAAAAAAACAAAAAAAACAAAGAACAAAAACGAAACACAATTTATAGTGGTTCGACAATTGCCTACATCCACTCTCAAACAGGGAATAACTATATTAATCAATCACCAATTATACAATACATAATCTGCCACATATTTATACAAGGCTAGGAGAATATGAACAATCACATGACCATTAGATTTCACATCCCAACAATAGTTACGTAATCGACTGCAACTACCCTTGTTAATGTACAACATTCTTTGCTTTTCTTATCCAAAGACGTGTCGTTCTCTTCACTTGGCAAAACCATTGGCCATAAATCGAAATGATTCTCTGCAGATGTTTCCTGGCGGCTACAATTGCAGGACACGTCATCGTCGCGCTCGGTAAGTTTCGGTTTACAAAAGGCTAATGAAGCCGCCATTTTCATATTCAGAAGCTTCTCATATATAAAAAATGTTGAATTGATGTTCTATTTAAAAATAACACCGACCAAACGAACTCTATTTAAAGTAAATATCTACAGCACACTTATTTTCTATTCTATAAATAGTTGTAAGAGGGATACATTGTGGAACAAAGAGCAGGTTATAAGATGGCACAACCTTCGATTTTAGTTGGAAAAAATCCCTGTAATTCTCTTAAAGATTTTGGACTGTCTCTGCGCAGAGCACTGGCCAAATTCCGAAATCTCAAGACTGTTGTTCCTGTGATTTTATTACTATACGCCTTGTGCGTTGGCGTGGGATACATGACATGGATGCTTCTTCTTTGTTTCTGATGTGGTTGCAGGGAATCGCTATCTTGACAATATAGTAGATCTCACTCAGGAAGCACATGAATTTGTGCTCCCTTCATTACAGTTCATTAATGGAGCGCTGGGACTGCTTATTGGATTCTCAGTACTAACCCACGGCTCGCCTCGCGCCTATTTTCTCTGCATTAAGGGAGACTGTTTATACAGATGGAAGATCCGACAGCTGCCCAAAGTTAAGTATGGGAGTTTAGTGGAAGCAGACAAGAGAGAAAAGTGTTGTATTTGTCTGGAAGGAATTGGTGGGGAAGAGAGCGTCCGCATTCTGCCCAAATGTAAGCATTATTTCCACGGGCGGTGCCTCGATCGATGGCTTCTATGTCAAAGCAATTGCCCCGTCTGCAGAGCTGCCGTTTACAGGTAGTGAAGATCATGGTTCGGCGC
>VDFB02208613.1:0-10654 GCA_007258455.2 Sequoia sempervirens | reverse complement strand
ATATATGCTTACATATCTAATTATATATCTTATGACAATAAAGTATGTATACATTCAATATACAAATGAATACATACAATTTGACACTCTCATAGTAATAACAATTACATCGATTTTGTACATATATACATATATATTCCTCTATGTACATGTATACATATGTGTACATATATTGCTACATTCGTATGGCAATGTTTGTTTTCCAACCATACATGTGTATTGAAACATGTATACATATGTATATATGTATATATCATATATACATATATATACACATTTGATTGCACACCATACTCATACACAATTACTATCATATTGATAGGTACCTACGTGTGATATATATATACATATACATATACATGTCATAAGGTCCATTTGATAGTTTCATGTGTATAAGCAACCCATCCATAAGTGTGCATAGGTACTACCTATGTACCCTCATGTATGCATTCCTTCATGTGTATGGTCTATCATCGACAAGCATATGTGTACATATACCTATATTCCATGTGTGTTCAACTCGTCAATACAAGCATAGCAATATAGGGAAGAACTCATAAACTCCAAACATATAAACATCATCCAATAATGCACTCAATAGTAATCAAGACCCTTACTAATACAGACACATCAAACTAAGGATGACTCACCAATTCCCAACATAATAACTTGACTCAACCATTCTACTGTGATTGTGTGTAAGCTCAAATAGGTTATGTTACTGGTTACTCGACCAAGATCTTCTCCTGAGTGATACTTCCCCTCCACCTAGAGGATTGAACATATACCTGCATCCAACTAACACATACCCATGGTATTCAGCTGTTCAAAAAAACATGCATTACACATAATACATCTCCATAGTTAGAATATCAATTCAATAACCATCCATTTCACATATATACATTTCTTCACATATCATTAAATGAAATAACATTCATTTATAATTCATTGATAACAAAGTGCAAGCACAATTTATTCATCTTCAAAATTCACATTTACCCTACATAGTAATAGTAAATAGTAAGTACACAATTGGGGTGTTACATACTCCCCACCTTTTGAATCATCATCCCCGATGATTTTATGTAGCAAAATAAAACAAACACACAAACAACATATTGTTTTCAAGTATTCTCAAATGCACCTAAAACATGAGGAAAATTTTGTTGGATCTCAGCCAAGTCTTCCCAAGTGGTAGAGTCTTCTGCATACTGGTCACATTGGACTTTGCATTGCAAGACTTCCCTGTTACACAAGAAAAGCTTACGTGTCTCAAGCACCTTGATGGGATCGAGTGTTACCACTCCTGGGTCTTGTACCTATGAAGCAGTCCAATCAATCACATGATTATCACATGGTATATACTTCTTTAGATAGGGCACATGAAAGATGTTATGCATCCTGGAAAGAGTTGTTGGCAACGTAATTTGGTAAGCTACCGGATTCACTTTCTCGAGAATCTCAAAAGGTCCTACATAGCATAGGGCTAATTTGGAAGGCCTCCCAATTTTAAAGAAACTCTTGTGAGGTTTCACTCTCAAAACCACCTTGTCACCTACAGAAAAATCTTGGGGCACTCTCTTAGCATCAACATAGATTTTTTGTCTATCGTTAGCTTCAACCAACCTTTGCTTAACAATTTTCACTTGCTCTTCCATTTCAGCCAACATCTCTGGCCCAAGACTCACTCTATCCTCAAGTTTATCCTAGCTTATAGGATTTTGACACTTTCAACCATATAACTCTTTGAAAGGAGCCATCTTTATCATGGAATGGTAAGAATTTTTGTAAGAAAATTCCACTGAAGGAAAGTAGTCTTCCCACTTGTATTGTTGATCCATGCAATACATCCTAAGTAGGTCTTCCAATACTTGATTCACCCTTTCAATTTTTCCATCTGTTTTTGAATGATATATTGAGCTAATATTCAATTGAGTCCCTAGTGCATAAAACAAGGTTTTCCAAAACCTAGAAGTGACTCATGCATCCCTATCTGAGATAATCTTCTCAGGAATCCCATGCTACCTAAACACTTCTTACACAAATTTTCTTGCTATGATAGGTGCTCCATTAGTTAGGTTCTCAGGTATGAAATGTGCTACTTTTTTAAGCTTATTTGAAACCACAAGAATGGCATTGTGCTTATTCCTTGACATAGCCAATCCTTGCACAAAGTCCATACTTATGACTTGCCACTTTCTCTCTAGTATATCATGTGGGTATAACAAGCCTGTGGGATGATGATGCTCTACTTTCACCCTTTGACATTCAAGAAACCTAGTCACAAATCTAGTAGCATCTCCTTTCATCACCTTCCAAAAATATAATGGCTTCACATCTGTCATCATTTTAGTCACACCAGGGTGTCCAGAGTATGGTGCTTCATGTACTTCTTTCCATACCAAATTCCGTAACTCATCTATGTTAGGTACATACATTCTCCCCTTAAAGCTAAGTAATCCATTAGGTTCAAAATAAAAACCTTCATACCTGGTATCATGTGGATTTCTTGTGAGTGCTTACTTAACTTGTAAGTAGTACTCATCCTCTTTGAATTTCTACAACACTTGACCTTTAAAGTCAGTTTGAATTGTCACTATTGATGCAATATGACATCTTCAACTCAAGGCATCAACAACTTGATTCTTCTTCCCTTTAATATAACTAATATTAAAGTCATAATCAACTATTAACTCTAACCATCTTCTTTGTCTAGCATTCAGATTAGGTTGAGTGAATAGATACTTCAACTTGTGATGATCATTTTTCATCTCAAAGGGTTTCCTCAATAAGTAATGCCTCCACATTTGCAATGTGTGAACCACAGCTACTAATTCCAAATCGTGCGATGCATAATTCTGCTCATAAGGTTTTGGCTTCCTTGATTCATAAGAAATTACTTTCCCATCCTACATTAACACACCACCTAAGCCATCTCCTAATGCATATGTGATAACTGTGAAGTTACCTTCAGGATATGGTACTTTCAAGATCGATGCAGTAGTTAACTTATTTTTTAGTAGGTCAAAGGCTATTTGGCACTTCTCCATCCACTCAAATTTCTTCCCTTTCTTCTACAAAGAAATAATCAGAAAGGCGATCTTGGAGAAATTTGTAACAAAATTTCTATAATACCCCACTAGACCCATGAAACTTCTTACCTCAAACACATTCTTGGGTACTGGAAATTCAAGCACCACCTTTATCTTAGCTAGATCTACAGAAATTCCATCTATTGAGATCACATGTCCAAGATAATGCACTCTCCTCTAAAAGAAGGTACACTTAGAGAGTTTACCATACAACTTATGTACTCTCAAACATTGTAGGGCCATCTCTAAATGTCTACAATGATCCTCTTCATCCTTAGAATAAATCAAGATGTCATCAAGAAAAACCAAGACAAATTTATCTAGGAAATCCCTAAATACACTTTTCATCAAGTTTATAAATGTTGCAGGTGCATTTGTTAAACCAAAGGGTAGACCTATAAACTCATAGTGTCCATATATGGTTCTGAATGCAGTCTTAAAGATGTCTTCATCCTTAATTCTCAAATGGTGGTATCCAGATCTCAGATCTATCTTAGAGAATACATAAGCTCCTCGTTGGTGTTTTTTCTAGTACACCCCTAGAACTCTCTAAAGAGTAGCCATCTCATATACTCAAGAATCCCCAAGATGAATGGCCAACTTAATGAGTAAAGGCTTTAAGGGGCTCTACTCCTTCACTTTAGCCTCTGTGGGACCTAGGAGGGTTTTCCTAATTGTGTTCATCTTGATCTACTTAGTAAAGAACACATTAACTCACATATTGGTTCCTATGATGGGTAAACAAACATAATCCACTGAAATATTGGCCGATCTTTGAGCAAATAATCATTCATTCACCAGGAACAAGGGAGTATTTCAAATACATGCCTCGTGGTTAACAAATTTTAAATGAATTATGCTCTGATCCTGAGTCCATGATCGGGTACTCTATTGTTATATTTCAAATGAAAATACCTTAAGCAAATGGACCAATGTTTCATCGATTGGGAAATGGAGTCACACATATGATAATCAGTAATACAAAAATTCTTTAACTCTGACAATAATGGACTATTTTCACAATTCCTTACATTATGAAAACTCACAACTTCTAAAACATGACTTCTCAAATCCTTTGTAAATTATCACAAATTCATGACCTTATTCAAGCATTTAATTGATTCTTTGAATCAAGGTAGAAACAAGGACATACATTCAAATAAGCATATGACGATGAACAAAGATACCCTTGATATTTCATTCATAATTTTTGGAAATTTACTGAAGAAGAGTAAATGTATTAGACATAAAATTTGTTTTGATATTAGTAATTTCTATTAAACTACTTTAAGATTAACATATACATGACTCAAAACCAAGACAATTCAATTGTTCTATTCATTGGCATCCTTCCTATACCTAACTTCTACCCTGAATGAATGCGTGATTCAAAATTTCAAAACCAAATCCCTACAAATGAGCCATTAAATCCCTTTTATAATACAAGGGAGCAACAAGCATCTGACTCAAATGCAATTACATTTCAAAATCAATTTGAATTTCAGTTCACAATTACCCACATGGTAATATGCAATCCTTTGTTGAAAACAGGGAGGAAAAACTAATAACCACCATCAAAAGGGAAATGTAAATGCCACCAAAATCTCCCTTTAACTGCCAGCTAAGCCTCACATCCCACGTCCATGTTGCCTTGAAATTCCATAGTCAGCATAAAAACCAAAAAAAAAAAACATCATCACACGCAAGGAACAAAAGCAACTAGCACGACAACCTTATCAACCAACACAAAATTTGAAAACCCACACACCAACTTTCTCAACCAGAAGAATGATCAACACTAGAACCCAACCCATGGTACACGCACCTAGTTCACATCCTTGTAGGAGGTAGGGAAGAAACCTTCACTCCCTCTCTCTTTAGCTCACAATTGAACACTCCTCACTTTGCACAAATTCATAAAGATGCTAACTATTGAATGTAATGGTGAAAATGGAAATCACTCCATTCATATTTATCTTGAAAGTTTAAGGGTGTTTGCTCATCAATTTTGGCATCACATGCTTGAGGAAGCAATTAATCATTGGCGTCATTTTCTTAACCATTAATCACCCAGGTACTCAGAGATTTGCATATCATTCCTCATAATAGTTGGAAATTGATTTCTCCCACGCACAAGGACTCAATTTGATCACTCCTAAAGAGAGCAACCCATTAATGCTCATTGGTTGCAGAGCAAAATGGCTAACACATACGTGTTTTTTTTATTTTGAATATCATTCGTCGATGTAGGACTGAGATGGAAGATCGAGCGGCCAAGATGTGGTCAAATCAGATTTGAAAACCCCATACCACAACTAGTCATCCTTTGGCCAATTAGAAAACAATCACTGGGAGCCTTGTCACTTATTCCACGGGCTTTGCCACACTCTACACAGTAGTTGAGAGACTCCACGTGTCATCCTTTCCCATACCTTGCAAGTTGTCTGGCAAGCATTAATCAAGTGACACGAGGTGTGTGATGATTGGCTCAGATTAAATTGTAATGTTGCACCACAGTAATTGACCTTCCCTTTATCGGTCACTAGGAAATCGTACAAAGGTCAGGCTCCAAATGGTAAGGACACGTGTCATGATATCGTGGACCTCGCATGTTGTCTGACGGCTATCCATAAATGCCCGCATAGTTTGCAATGAACAATGGGGATTAAATCTCCAAATCTGACAGACCACATTCCTACACATGCCAAATGTTAGTTTAAAAGGCGAGGCCATGACTAGGACGACAGTAATAAAACCCTTGAGGGCGACGACTTAAGTCCCAATAATGAAATATTTCGACCAACTTTACAAAAATTTGGTGCAGGATGATATACGGGGTGATTGTATCTCCTAACTGAAGGGACTGGTTAATGGATGCATTTAAAGGCTCAAATGACAACTTACTCAACTAGCAACCGGCGGGAACAAGTCACCATAGAATTATAACACTAAAGGGTTTTAGGATAGAACACTTACAAAATCAGGGTTCACAACTAGACCTTTAGCCCACCCTTAGACACAAAGCTTAATAATCATGATTCAGGTCATGATTTTTCTCAAAATTTTGCAAGAACTTTGGGAGCTCTATCAGTGGCTCATGCTCGGGGACGTATACCCCTAGTGGGTATAGTGAGAATCCAAATCTCAGGTTGAAGCAGACCAAGGCAGAAACACAAAAAACTAGGAGCCTTCCCAGACAAAGAAAAGCAGACACAACCAGAAAGGAACACCAAACCAAACCTATATACATTATGCAAAAATGAAAATAATTTTTAAAAGCCTCCTCCATTCCAATTGGCTTCAATCCTCAAATTGGAGGCCCATGGCCCCCAAAAACTCAGGACTAGTTCTTTCCTTTATCAAAGACTTTGCCTTGTTCTGATTGTGGTGGATCAACATGTGCATTAGACACTTCTAAGCAACCAACATTGTCATGATTTATATCATCAACACCACTAGCTATTAAACTATCATGTTCATCAGTATCTCCTAGCATAGACCTATCAAATTGAAATGGAATAGTAAAACATTCATACTCCATTTGATCATGCATTTTACCTTCACATCCATCTTGTATACCAAATGGAAACCCTTGACAGGCATTTTTTCCTAAGTTGAGCCAAGCTCTTGGGGTATCAAAAATAAAATATTGATATTCAACAACAATTTCATTATGCTTGACATGAATGTTGTCCTAATTAGATGGGAACAACTCCATAATAAGGTCCAGAAGATGTAGGGAATCTGCAAAGAATTCGAGTGCACACTCATATTGATTATCATTGCATATCATGCCATCTATACCCCTAAGTTTGTCTCCACATAGATCAAACCATCCTACAATGTTGACATAAGTTGAAGACTCATCCAATTGTTCCTCCTCATTAACAAGCAGCAACCCTACTTCAAGACTCATGTATCGATCTAAATGCACAACTTGGTTATCCAGTAACAAGATTCTCCCTTCATCCATGTTTATTTAATTTCCATTATCATGTGTGGTCGACAACTCAACCTCTGCTTCAAATACACAATCATGTGTCACATGAGCATGGGTATTCTCATCTACATCTCTCTTAGTATCTGAGCCATATTCAAGATTGTGACCATAGACAATGCCATCCTTATATTTACTTTATTCATCCTGTAAACAACTATCACATTCAATTGTCAGTAGACGTGAACTACACTCTTGGTGCTCTTCAGATGCAATTTTCTTATCCACTTGTGGACCAACTAATTCAACAACACTTGTGTCACTACATCTTTCATGTGACTAAGGAGTTGTTGAGTCAAGGTCACCATCTTCAAAGGAAAAATAACAAACCTCAATGTTAGCCTGATCCTCATTTCTTATTGTCTCACTTGTATCATCTCCAACATCTTCACAAGTGGTACTTACCAAAAATTCATCAGGATTTTCCACAAAGAGTGGATTTCTCCTACACCAATAAGGGTCGTCATTTATGACCTCACCTTCTAATGAAGGTTCATCAAATAAGGGATTTTTCCACACCTTCATGGTTGTCACATACACCTCTTCCTTTTCAGTACGAGGGTCCCAATCTCTACGATCATTAGTACATTCAAAATCAGTGTAATCACTTGAAGAGCAAAGAGAAACATTTTCAACGTCCTCTTGATCATCTATACCCAAAATTATCGATCCACATTCTGAGAACTCTTCACAAGAAGAAAATTTTTCACTGCCAAGCAAATGCACTCTTTCAAGGTTGTCAAAACTCCCTCTACTTGAATCAAGAGACTCCACTTCAATTTCATAAGAACAATTATAATCAATAGAGGACTAACCAAGTTCAATTTCATCACCTTGGTCACTAATTTGTGCATCATTGTTCCTAATTAAATCAAGATGTGGGGCTTCCCCCTACATTCCATGTGCTTGCTCACAACTTAGGATATCCCAAGGATGCAAATCATGCACCATTTCCTTTTCCTCATAGTTTGTCTCTCCATCCTCATCATTGCTATGTGGATCTGCATCCATGGTGCTTGTAAAATGACAATAGTCATCAACTGGTTGTTCACATTCAAATGCATCCTCTTGATCTATTGGAACTGACCTTTGATTCTTCTCATCATGGTAATCACTAGTAGTACTCTGAGGTAGCACTTGTGTATACTCATCCTTATCCTCCTCTACAACCCTTATCCAATCAACTACTTGGATCAAATTGTGAGGCTTCAATTCCTTTGGTAAGGTGCTTAATCCTGATTGATACATGTCACAAAACAAATCAATACACATGGAATATTCAAGTCTAACATCTTTAGGTATATCTAACAAGATGTCCACAAACGTAGAGAACATATCATAGGGTGATTCCCCTTGGTACCTCTTCATTTCATGGATGCTCTTGGATGAGAATACTTGACCAACCTTTCCTTGATCCTATAAGCTTTTCACTTGCATCTCATCAAAATTCTCACATTGTGGTGATGGAAAAAATGGAACAATGGAATCCTTATCATCTTGACTCAAACTTCTACTAGTCAATCCCCTATTTTCATTGGCATGAAATGGACTAGGGTGACCAGCATTGGTGGTTGCATACCCCTTCATTATGGAATATTTGAAATTGTTTTCGATGTTTATGGCCATTTGGTATGCTTGATGCAATGTAATAGGTTCTTTGTCCCTTAGGAGGTAACCCACATTTTTATCAAATGCACCCAAGTATATCACCAAACACTCAGCATCATTTGGTCTTATACTTGCAAGGATCTCTCTTATTAGCTTGGAGAATCTAAGATTGTAAGTAGGAACCAACTCATCCTCTTCCTTTTCCATACTCATGACTTTTTGTCTAACTAGGATTGGATCAATCCTTTCTCCAAATTTCTCCATGAATGTTACTTTAAACTCCTCCCATGAATGTATGGAGGAAGTTGGAAAATAAGAGAACCAGTCTCTTGCATCTCCTCTTAAGGATTAAACAAATAGTTTCATAATAACATCTTCAAAGTCCAATTCATAATCTTCCATCATGTCAACAAACTCTTGCAGATGTTCGCCTGCTAATTTAGCTTTTGTACCATTGAACTTTGGTATCTTATCCCTAATCTTAGGTGGTACAACATTTGGAAAACCACAAATGTTGTCAAAACAAATAGATCTATATCTCTCAATACTAAAATTCCTTTGACCCAACAAAGGTTTTCCATCATGTATGGTTACATTAATGTTTACACCCAAATGTGGATCTTGACTATGCATTCTCACTCCTTAAAAAATAATTATAATTTTTTCTTTGCAATTATGCAATGCTACACCATTCCTTTTCAACAATTACAACCCTAAGCCTTTACAATACACATCTCCTATGGATTTTTCTTAAGATCTTGCAACATAGCATGCTTATTTATGATAATGAACTAATTTAAAGTTCACATTCAAAGGCATGCTAAATTTTCACCACTATTCCCTGATCTAGTGTTAATTCACTTAATAGGGAATTATTTACAACTCGAGCATAGAAAATTCATCATAATTTTCTCATAATATTATCAATTTTTCTTCAATTTTGTTAGAATACCTAGAATTTTGTAGCAGTAGTCTATCCTTTATCCTCAAATCTATATATCTAGAGATTTGATGTATGCTTTATCATGTTCTTTGTTAGAGTCGCCACCTCCTATTATGGAGGAGTAAACTTCAAATGAGAAGAAGTTTCTTAAAAAATAGCACATGCTCTGGGTTGGCTTCCACAGCGGAGTCACTTTTAGGTTCTTCAAACTTTTCTGCAGTCAAATCTTCTTCCAGTTGGACAAGATATTCAGAATTATCTCTCTTTGACTCTGTGAGATGAAGATCTGCATCTAGAGAATGAGAATTCTCCCCAATAGAGTCATCATTCTGTTGGTTTTTTTCCAGTACACCCCTAGATAGAACTCTCTAAAGAGTAGCCAACTCCTATACTCAAGAATCCCCAAGATGAATGGCCAACTTAACGAGTAAAGGCTTTAAGGGGATTTACTCCTTTACTTTAGGCTTTGTGGGACCTAGGAGGGTTTTCCTAATTTTTTTCATCTTTATCTACTTAGTAAAGAACACATTAGCTCATAGATTGGTTCCTATGATGGGTAAACAAACATAATCCACTGAAAGATTGGCCAATCTTTGAGCAAATAATCATTCATTCACCAGGAACAAGGGAGTATTTCAAATACATGCCTCATGGTTAACAAATTTTAAATGAATTATGCTCTGATCCTGAGTCTATGATCATGTACTCTATTGTTATATTTCAAATGCAAATACCTTAAGCAAATAGACCAGTGTTTCATCAATTGGGCAATGGAGTCACACATATGATAATCAGTAATACAAAAATTCTTTAACTCTTACAATAATGGACTATTTTCACAATGCCTTACATTATGAAAACTCACAACTTGTAAAACATGACTTCTTATCAGATCCTTTGTAAATTATCACAAATTCATGACCTTATTCAATAATTTAATTGATTCTTTGAATCAAGGCAGAAACAAGGACATATATTCAAATAAGCATTTGACGATGAACAAAGATACCC
>VDFB02208612.1:0-14177 GCA_007258455.2 Sequoia sempervirens | reverse complement strand
AATGTGTTTATGATCTCTGCACCAAACTCATAAAAAATCATTAACAATTCATAGATAATCCCACAAATAGCCCAATAGAATATGATACCACTAAAATGAATTGGCCTTTCACTAGTAATATCAACTACTTTGAGCATGAGATGATTACAACATTATTTACAGTCCACCATCCGCTTCCATTTGCAATTTGGCCATGCCCTACAAAGACAGACACATAGTTTCACATATTCATACAATTCTGATCGCTGCCACCATTGGGGAGTCAAACTCACAGACATTCACAATTCATCGACAAATTGAAATACTTAGCACACATGATCCCTAGCAATATTGCATTACAATAATGTCAATTCATGTCCCAGCCCAATACTTCTTACTAAATCCCTTTACAAACATACCCATCCATGATTCCATTCAAGCATTTTAATTAATTCTTTGAATTAAAGCCAAAACGAAAAACACACACATCAAAGCAATGAGATGAACGTCATAATTCCTGATTATTCTATTCAAAATTATGATATATTTGTACAGAGGAGAGACATGAGCTCGAGATATAACATCATAGCTCAAATGCTAGTACTATTACGAAACATCAAATCTTCATAAGTTTAAAACCCATTACAAGATAACCCCAAACCTAAATTGCCTTAACATTCAAAAAAAGCTCTTACAACCTGCTCTGCAACTATACCTAGACTCGACCTTCAAAAATATCTGACTTTCCAACACCTTTTCCGGCCTTGAAATCCTTTTTATAGAAAATGAAGGAGAAAACAAGCATCGGGCTAGAAATTACACGTCACCAGTCAATTGGACCGCTATGTGCCAATTCAAAACTATGATCAAAACCACCAAGTCCCAGAGCATCTTTCCGTTGATTTTACTCATTACACAATAGCCATAGCATTTGTTACACCTCAAAACTTGCACCCAAAGCTGCCATGGAAACAAAACCAAAATCAGTTATAATATAACCGTTGAACTATCGGTTGCCAATAATAGACACTGTTTCACTCCTCTTCGGTTAAGTACTTGTCCACCCAATTCTGATATTCCTCATCCGTTGGCCAATTAAAATTCACCACCTCCATCACCTTGGTATTGTAAGGTGTGAATTTCACTGCAACCTGGTTGGCCTCCCTCTCAAATGACTCTAAGAACATGCTGATATTAATTATTTTATCCATGCTGCTCACCAACAAGTCATGGTCCAAGTCATCACAAATCAATTTGATTTATGCATTAATAATCTCTTCTGCCCTATTTTTCCATTGTTGCAATGTCTTAATATTTCCCTGTGCATCTATTATATCTGGCAGAAAAATATCATTCCAATCATCAAAACTCTTTACTAGTTCTCTAATTTTCCTACTCAAATCATCAGTGAGGGCTTGGGAATCCCTTCAATGATTTCACAAAAATTGGGTATGCTTTAATGGTAGGGGCCTATTATTTGCATCAAATGGAAGCCTTAAAACATAACATCTAAATCAATGGCTAGGGGGATCCACTTCTCAACCAGAGGTAGAACTACTTCTCGATCTCTGTTAATGTTTTGTATTCCACCCAAGAATAAAGAATATAAAGAATGTATAGCCGACAACCTAGAATCAACCTTCTCATTTAAATGCCTCAAAATGGTGTCAACCACCTCATTGTGTTTAGCTACAACACCATCCTCACTTGCCCTTAGGGTAGCCTGTAATTTTGTGATTTTATTCATCATCTACCTTTTGGAAAGATCTGCAGAATACTCAACTTCCTCTTCGGCCCTAATCTGGGGCTATCAGTAGTGTCTGAATTGGGGATCTAGGAGTAGAAATGATTGGGATCTATTTCTTGATTTTCATACTCATCCACACAATTTAAAAATCTCAATATATCATCATCACTGTCAAAAACCTGCCAGTGCTTAATATTATCAGGAATAGATGGTTTGGTTTGCACTTCAACCTTTGAAATTCAAGCATAAGTCATGTCATCCGGCCTTAGTGCGATATTTGCTAACAAATCTGCCACCTTATTGTGACCTCTCTCCATCCAATTTATCCCAAAAGCATCAAAACCTTCCAATTCATCCCAAACAACATTTCTATACTATTTCAACCTTTTATTCTTTGACACATATAGGGACCTAACTTGGGAAATCACAAGCTCAGAATCTCCAATAACTTTGAGCTTCTTGATCCCATGTTTTTGAGCCAATCTTAACCCTAACAACAATGCTTCATATTCGGCTACATTGTTAGTGCATTCAAATAACAGGGTGAAAGAAAATTTGAAAGTTTTTCCACCTAGCGACCTCAACAACACACCTACACCAGATCCCTCCTTTGAATTAGCACCATCAAAAAATATAGTCCACACATCATCAGATTCTGATAGATTTTCAACTTCTGTATCAATTAGTGCAACAAGCTTATTAGAATTACTAGGGGATTCTTAACCCTGAACTCATTTATGCCACAGTCAATAAAACATGTCAAATCCTCAGTCAGACCATGCTCAATCACATGAGGCATCTTTGATTCTCTTTCAATCTTGACATATTTTCCATCAATGGAAAAGGTAGCAAATGACAAATCACATTGCATGTTGCCTCCCATTGATGCACTCCACTTTCTTGATAATAGCATTCCAAAATGAGGGGGAATGTCTGCAACTAAAACAGTCATGGCTAGAACCTTATCAAGATATTGGGTCAGCACATAAGGCAAGGCCTTGATGGTCCCAATAACATGCACCTCTCTTGAATCCAATGCATAACATTTACCTTGAGTAGTATCAACTGTCAAGCCCATTACTTCCATAATATTTACTGGCATAACATTATTTGATGCTCTTGAGTCTATCATCCAATTCCTCAGAGTTCTCCCATTTATGTTAATACTCAAGAAAAAAGGGGTGATGTTCTCCAAGCACATATTGATAGAATTCCCTAGGTACATAGGGGGAATTTGAGTTACAATTCCCTCCAACTCTTTCACTTTTATTTCTTCCTTTTCCCTGGTTTCTTTACAATTTCCTTGTTCAACTTTATTGCTAGGAATTCCAGTAATCAAGGCTATTGTCTTTTCTCTATGCTCATCTATCCTCATCATCTCAAGCTAGGGTACAGTAACTTTAACTTGAGACAACACTTGAAATATATCCACAGGTGTGTATTTGGATAGGTTAGGAATCATACCATCATTATTTTCTTTCTTCTCCAACTGTTGTTTTCCTTCAAGTTTCCTTTGCTTTTCCTCTAGAATTGACTCAGTAGATTTGGCAATCACTTTGGTTTTTACCAATAGAGGAGTAGCATATTCACTGGGCTTTTGGATCTCAGTCCTTTTTGCCCATATCTTGTCATTCTTGACATCCTTGATTTTGACATCATTTTTGCTATCTTCTTTAGCATCCTTGCTTTTACCTTTTTGTTCCTTAATGAAAAGGCTAGCAGTTTGCCCTGCTCACCGCCCATAGTCCTACTTCTTAACTGTAATGTACTTCTCATCTGAGCAACCATCTCTTTAGTTAACCAGGAAATCTCATCTTCTGATGGTCTTCTTAAGGATACTGGATCCTCAGCCTGTTCCATATTGCAGGCATGGTGGCCACACTCACCTTCTTCATCAGAAAAAACTTGTTGATGGTATAATTCACTTTTCTGTCATTGACTATTCACATCAACCTCTTGCAATTCCTCATCAAAAGAAAACTCAACCTCATCAATATATGACCGGGCCATACAACAATCTACATCATCTTGCTCGAAATCAGGAGTCTGCTGATGAATATTCTCTTCTTTTCCTTCGGCAGCAAGCAGCTGAGCAACACCATAATAATTTTGATCATGTGGGTGTTCACACACCACACACCATGGTCTATCTTGTGCTAGATTTATAGAATTTTTATGCAAAGGATCTAGGATCTGTTGATTAGTTTTAGGCTTCTGGACATGTAGTATTGGTTTTCCATCCTTCCAATTTGTATTGTAGGGATAATTCTGCAATCTAGGAGGTTTGTCACTTCTATTATACTGTTGCTTATCACCTCCAAGACCCTTCTCTTGCTTAGAAATAGTATATTTTATATCCTTCAAAGTGCTAAGGACCTTATCCCACTTCTCATCATCTTTAATGCCTGCACTAGAGGCTTTCTCAATTCTATCTCTAGGATTCTTCAAAAGAGTAGGTTCTTCCCTCCTACCATACTTGCCAAAATCTCTCCTATTGCTTTCAATATTAATAGTTGCTCTAAAAGCATCCCTCATGGTTTGAGGGTCCTTGTCTTAGAGAAGATATGCCATTTTAGCATCAAAAGCATTGAAATAAGTAGTTAAACAAACATTCTCATTAAGCCTCATCACTTGAAACAACTTATACATTGCCTTTTGAAACCTAAGGTTAAACTCTATTGCAGGCTCATTAGCTGATCTTTTTATAGTATTGAACTCATTCAACATAAAACTAGTATTTGTCTTGTCACCATATTGTTCTTTAAAGGATTTTTCAAACTCCTCCCATGAAACAATACTGGCATTTGGTAAACCCCTGTACCAATCCCTTGCATCTTCTATCAAGGATTGGACAAACAATTTCATCACTACATCTTCATGTTCTACCTCATAATCATTTAACATATCCATGAAACCTTTCAAATGCTCCTCTACTGAAAAGGCATTGTTCCCAGCAAATTTTTTCATCTTTTCCCTTAACTCATCAGTGATAGGGTTTGGGTACCCAGGAATACCATCAAAAAATAGTTGCCTATATCTTTCCAATTGTATAGGCCTCCTTTGGAAGAATCCATCAACTTTCTGAGGGTTATCACCCACAACTCTATTCAGAAGTTTAGAACCACCTTGATGTGAATTAACAAATTGGGTTGCCTAAACCTTTGAGTTAGAATTATTTGTGATATTCTCCTGAATAGGTTTAGGATCATTTTTCAAAATCTCCTAATGACCTGATGAAGTTGTGGCTTGTGTAACTTCATCCAGACTTGTCATTTTTAGGAAACTTATTTTCCTTCTCTTTTCTGCATTTGCAGCCTCCATTTCAGTCCTTTCTAATTCTTCTGCTAAAGCTTCCCCTTCCCTTCTAGCCTTTTCTAAGGCAGTCTCTACTTGTGATGATACATGTGGGAGGGGATCTTTTTTAGGCTGGTGGGAAACCATCCTTTCATTTATCTTGATCCCTTCAGCCTTCTGTTTTCCTTTGTCTGCAATAGGTTTAGGATTTGGATTGTCTGATTGTGACATAATAGGATTTAAGGGTTTCGAATCTATTGGCTTTGGTTGGACCTTAGCTTGACCCTTCAGACCTACTTTGGACATTGGCTTCACTTCCTTATCCATAATTTGTTGTACAACAGGACCATTTTCTTTTGGGTCTAGTCTACTTTGGTTCAAGAGTTTCATAGTTGCTAACTGTCTAATTAACCTATCCCTTTCAATAATAGCACTCACCAAGTCTGCTTCCTTCTCTTTGTCCTTCTTTATCCTAAGCTTAGCCTACTTTTGGATTTCTTGTCTCAAAGAACTAATATCCCCAAAAACATCTTCGGGGTCAGGCAAAATTATATCAGAACTTGATGTCTCGTTTAGATCTATCAAATCCATTCTCTCTTGTCTAAATAATAAAGGGGTTCCATCATCATTAGCAGGAGGAGGAGGCACATCACTGGTGAATTCTCTGTGATGGTTTCGACTTCTACTCCTACTTTTTCTCTTAATATATTGAACATTAACAGGCCCTTTATTATGACATGTTACATCCTCTTGAACAGGTGTATTAAACAATGCATCAAAAAATCCATAGCTATCTGATTTAGAATGTCTAGACACATGCTCAAAAGTCTCAGGGATAGGATGTAGAGGCTTACTTGTACCTTGATGTACAGGATTCTGGGATGCAGGAGCAGCATTGCTAGTTTCTAGTTTCTTCTTTATCCACTCTCTCTTCTTTGTTTTAGGAAGTTCACCCTCCAACATGGATTCTGGGTGATTCTTCATGAATGACCTAGTACTTTTCATTCCTTTATGCTTTTTCAATGATCTTTCAACTTGTATAAAACTTCAAATAAAGTGCACACTGGTGCAGAGACTATCAGAGTCGCCACCCAATTATCTTGGGAATATCCACTATTCAAAAACACATGATAATACCTTAAAAGATCCTCAAGACTTATTGTACTGACAAATACACAAGACACATTGCATGAGGTATATGCAACTTTTGAACAAACACACTTAATTGGATAAAGAAACACAACGCCCAGGACTCAACCTTCAAATCATAGAAATATTATGGTAGACTCTATGCAAAATGGATAACCGACCTACTGATAAAAAACATTCAAGCTAAGTCCCTAATAGAGTCACCATTTTGTTGGTGTTTTTTCTTGTAAACCAAGTTTGTCTCCTAATAGACCTATGGAATTGCCAATTCCAATCAAGGGTAGCTTGGAGGACCTGGACCAATTGATGAGGATTTTAATAATAACCTCCTACACTTTGGGTTCTGCAAGACCTAGGAGGGTGGTCCTTATAATGTGTTTATGATCTCTGCATCAAATTCATAAACAATCATTAAAAATTCACATATAATCCCACAAATAACTCAATAGAATAGGATATTACTAAAATGAATTGGCCTTTCACCAGTAATATCAACTACTTGGAGCATGAGATGATTGCAACATTATTCAGTAACTTATGATAGTCATTTTATTTTCAGTTTGGTGGCAAGCCCTAAGCAAAGACACACAGACGCAAGGTTTCACAAACTCATACAATTTAGATTAGTGCCATATACCATTGGGGAGTCAAATTCATACACATTCACGATTCAACAACAGATTTAAATACTTAGCACCCACGATCCCTGACAATATTGCATTAAAATAGTGTCAATTCCTATCCCAACCCAATACTTCTTACTAAATCCCTTTACAAACATACCCATCCATGATTCCATCCAAGAATTTTAATTAATTCTTTGAATTAAAGCCAAAACGGAAAACACACACACATCAAAGCAATGAGATGAACATCATAATCCTTGATTATTCTATTCACAATTATGATATGTTTGTATAGAGGAGAGACTTGAGCTCGAGATATATCATAGCTTAAATGCTAGTACTGTTATGAAACATCTAATCTTCATAAGTTTAAAACCCATTTACAAGATAACCCCAACCCTAAATTGCCTTAACGTTCAAAAAAGTTCATACAATTTGCTCTACAACTATACCAAGACTCGACCTTCAAAAATATCTAACTTGCCAACCACTTTTTTGGCCTTGAAATCCTTCTTATAGAAAATGAAGGAGCAACAAGCATCAGGCCAGAAATTACACATGTCACCGATCAATTGGACCACTATGTGCTAGTTCAAAACTGAAACTAAAACCACTAAGTCCCAGAGCATCTTTTTGTTGATTCTTCTCATCACACAATAGCCACAACATTTGTTACATCTCAAAACTTACGCCCAAAGCCACCATGGAAAAAAAACCAAAAATCAGTTATAATGTAACCGATGAACTGTCAGTTGCCAGTAATATACACTGTTTCATTCCTCTTCAGTTAAGTACATGTCAACCCAATTTTGATATTCCTCATCCATTGGCCAATTAAAGTTCACCACCTCCCTCATCTTGGTACTGTAAGGTGTGAATTTCACCGCAACCTGGTTGGCCTCCCTTTCAAATGACTCTAAGAACATGCTAGTATTAATTATTTTATCCATGCTGCTTACCAACAAGTCATGATCTGAGTCATCACATATTAATTTGATTTGTGCATTAATAACCTCTTCTGCCCTTTCTTGCCACTGTTGCAGTGTCTTAACATTTCCCCATGTATCTATTATATCTGGCAGAAAAGTGTCATTCCAATCATCAAAACTCTTTATTAATTCTCTAATTTTCTTACTCAAATCATTAGGCAAGGCCTGGAATCCCTTCAATGATTTCATAAAGATTTGAGTAGGCCTTAATGATTGGGGCCTGTTATTTACATCAAATCTAGAAGCCTTAAACATAACATCTGAATCAGTGGCCCTAGGGATCCACTTCTCAACCAGAGGTAAAACCACTTCCCGATCTCTGTTAATGTTTTGTATTCCACCCAAAAATAAAAAAATATAAAGAATGTACAGCTGGAAACCTAGAATCAACCTTCTCATTTAGATGCCTCAAAACAGTGTCAACCACCTCATTGTGTTTAGCTACAACATCATCCTCACTTGCCCTTAGGGCAGCCTGTAATTAAGTGATTTTATTCATCATCTTCCCTTTGGCAGGATCTTTAGAATACTCAATCTCCTCTTCAATTGGCCCTGGTGTAGGGCTATCAATAGTTGTTTGAATTGGGGATCTAGGAGTAGAAATGATTGGGACAACAGGGGGCAATGACCCCGAAGTAGTATGTATTGCTCTAGTAGCAAGGGCACTAGAGGATTCTCCCACATGCCCGTATCTTAGTCTATCTACTTTAGACTGTAGCTCAACATTTCTTTGCTGCATTCTACTATACTCCCCAATTATTGCATTGTACTTTTCCATGAAGCTTTTCTTTTCAACTTCATCTCTTTCAGCTGTCTTCTAGGCCAATTTGGCCACATTCAGTGTCAAGCTTGTGGCCTCTATCATTGAGGTTTCAGAAGCTCTCTTGATGATAAGCCCGCCCCTTAAATTTGGGCTAATATCAGCCACATTCAGTTTTCTACCCTGAGGTTCCAATGCCCATATGGCTAAAGTCTCATATTCCTCACCAAAGGTAGAGTCTTGTAGGGCTGCCTTGACTTCCTCTTCACTACTTTGCATAGGATGCTTGGACTGCATGATAGCATTGAATGCTATAGCATCAGCTATGTCCCATTGAGGGAGAAGTAAGACACCAGCCTAAGACACAAGTTTCCTTCCTTCATCAGGAGTAATGTTCTTGAATTGTTCCATTAATTCAGCTTTGACCTCATCATCATTCTCCTGGTAAGACCTATCAGGTCTTGATTCCCTCCTTCTCTTGCATTTGTCCTGATATTCTTCAAGTTTCATCCTCCATATCAACTGCAAGAATTCAAGAGTTTTCATGAAGGCATCATCATTCAAGAATGCCTTACAAGCCACCATCCTGGCATCTTGTACACACTGCCCCTTTATATCCATATCAGTTAGCACTAATTGTGCTGATCTAGGAGGGGAGGGGATGCCAACCTGCATGTCCTGATCAGTTACAATTATCTCATCCACCAGATCCTCTTGTGATTCCTCAACTCTTTGCCTCTTAAGTCTTGGCTCTGATGGCGGCTCCACTGAGTCATCCCTAGGTGGTGAATCCATATCCACAATCTTTATCCTTCTAGGCTTTCTGATCCCATGACCCGATTGTGATGATGTTTTCATTATTTTTTTGCCTTTTCTATCTCCTTCCTCTTCATCACTGCTATCATCTCTCCTCCTTCTGTATAAAGGCCTATCCCTTGGTGGTTGATAGGTTGGCCTTTTGAGTTGTTACCTCATTTGCAAAACCTTCAGCAAGTGTTGTGCCTTATGAACCATTCATAATAGAGCCCCTTTTAGCTCATCAATTGATAAGTAGGAGGTATTTTTCCAAAGCGTGTCAAATTATGATATTGCTATCAGGATTCAACCGTGTAGTTTCGAGTCAAACTCATTGACCCATGTTTCATGAGTAGTGGCTCAACAAGAACCCATCTCTCATGATATTGAATGGTCCACTTAGCACTCATTGCATCTAGGTGATGCTCACAGAGGTGAAGCACTGGTCCGTCCCGGGAGGTCACCCATCCCGGTACTGCTCCAGCTCAAGCGCGCTTAACTGGGGAGTTTTCTCCAAGGTTAAGCCCGCTTGAGTTGTTACCCTCGACTAAAAACCTTCAACAAATTGGAGAATCTATTATGAATGGTTCATAAGGCACAACACTTGCTGAAGGTTTTGCAAATAATAACTATCAGCGAACTTAACCTTGGAAAAACTCTAGTCTGGCGCTTTCTTAGGCTTAGAAAGATGGTATTCTGGGTGAAGCATCACCACAGATGCGATAATAGTCTTAAACAAATCATGAAGATGAGTTATTGAACCACTACTCATGAAAACATTGATCAATAGTTGACTTGCTCCCCGCGGTTGGTGTGCTGTATCTAATTTCTGTTGATGAATACCTCTACTATCGAGGTTAACTGCTTTATTCCTCGGTCACTGCCTCCGGTCCTTGAATTTTCGGTTCACTTCTAGATCCAATCTTCTTGGTTCTTAGGGTGCTCATGATTTCTTTAAAATTATTCATCAAGAAATCAATTCTTTTATGAAATGGAGTGAACTCCATTATTGGATCATATTTTGGATCCAATTTATGCACCATGGCCAACATTTTCTTATAAGCAATCCACTTCTCTTTATTTAATTCCTGCCGGCTCAAATCAAACTCATTCCTAATCAAATCTTCAGGAAAATTGAAAACATGAACAAACTTGCCACCCTTAATTCTTTGTCTGAATAGGGCAAAGAATCCCTCAGGATCATGCTGCCTCACAAATCCACTCTTCAAATGGTAATCATCAAAATATCTATCAAAGTAAACCCATCCTCCCTTGGAAAATACAAAGTCTGAAACAACAGTATAATCATGGAGCAAAGTCCCTTTTCCTCTTCCTGTCAAATTGTCTTCATGAATGCAACCCAATTGCCACATGACCTCTGCAAATCCCATCCTTGATGGTACATTATA
Organism: Sequoia sempervirens; assembly: GCA_007258455.2. Classification (NCBI taxonomy): domain Eukaryota; kingdom Viridiplantae; phylum Streptophyta; class Pinopsida; order Cupressales; family Cupressaceae; genus Sequoia; species Sequoia sempervirens. Next base: position 3,429 of record VDFB02208612.1, on the reverse strand, counting down.
TGGGAGAATATGAGGAGCTCCTTGGAAACCATAAACCCTTAGGATAGTGCTTACAGGGTATGGAATGATGTCACCCCAATTATGGCATACCTTCAAATCAGGCTTTCTTACTTTGGGTCAGAGGAAATCGTGCAAATCCTCAGGAATCCTTGGCACATTCACCATCAGTCTAGCTCTGAGCCTAGAAGCAAAGCAGTTATCAAACTGCACAAAGCTGGCACTTCCCTTGTTGCAAGATAAATCTGCACTCCAAGCCTACACCGGTAATCTTTCTCCATTCACCTCCTACCTCAACTCCATTTGCTCTGAGAAGAAGTCAGAATTCTCATACAAGAACATATGCATTAATAAGGAATACCAAAAGAAAGGAGTACCAGTGTCCCCCACATATAAGTTCAACAAACCCTCATGTATCCTTTCAGCAAGGAAAGAAGCATAGTCATACACTACAGAAAAGTTAGGATGTTGAATTTGAGCCCCCATAAACATATAGGCAATGGGCATCATGGTACTAGGGCTGGAACCTAAAATTTGGAAAAGTGAATAGAAAGTTTCCAAGAAATTATCAGCAAAACAGCTCAACCTGAAAGGTTCCCGATTAGTCGGGTTGATGTGAATCGTTGAACTGCCCGCCCTGGCTAGATGAGGAGGAAGCAATTTTGATCTGAAAAGAGGTTGTGTTTTGGCATACTCCTGCTTCATTTCCTCAAGGTCTATCTGGACCAAGAATGAGCCATATTCACTCAAATCAAAAACCTGTCGAATCACATCTGCATTTATATTCAGTAAAACCTTGCCATCATTATCCCTAATAATCCTTTTGACGGGATCATATCTTGCGGCCACTGCCCTGAGTAGGTCAACATCAAGAAACACATTCGGTACCACAAGCTTTCCCATATCATATCCCCAACCATTTGAAAAAGGATGAGACGCATTTCACTGCCCATACCATCTTTTAAACAATTCCAAACCCGTCATTGGTACCCTAGCATCCGCAATGTTATAGGTTTTATATCTCAATCCTTCACCTAAGGCTGTCCCTCTCATTAAAACCAAACCCATCTTCTTGTCGTTTGTTGACAAAGGGAATTGGTCAAGGAAATCGTCATATAGATTCCTTTGCAAGTAATCAATATGGCCAGAATGTTGCTTTGTTGGCACCATTTCAAACAACTAGGGCTTCTCCTAAGATGAAATTGTGAACAAACTAGGGCTACCCAAAACAAAATTACAGTAGAATTTTGCAATTTCCCACAATTCAAAAGAAACAGTAACCCTAGAACCTTAATCAAGAAAAACCATGATCAACACAACATAACCATCCACCAGAATCACATTCGAACAGAACAGTGATAAAGAAAATAACTCAGGGAAATTCGCGCCCTGCAGAAGATCAAACCCTGCTGTGATTGCTTTGAAAACTCTATCTTTGGCTCTAGACCGCTTTGAAAACACTTGAATGCCTTAGTGGTGAAAGCATTCTGAAATTAAATTCTTAGAATTTATGAAAAATGGCCCGTAGACGTCTCGTCCGCCATTAAAGCTTACTTGCATACCGCGCCAATGGCTTCAATTGTATTTGATGCAAATTTAAAACTTCGCTGTTGATCTCTTGTTTCTGTCAGATCATTGAACGGTCCTCCTTAAAAAGGCTGACAACATCTCCACATCATTTTCAAGGGCCCACCATAATACGCAGCGCCAAAAGAATACACGTGGTGCCCGCCCGCAATATCGCGAACATTAAACTCCCTTCAGTTTAGGATCACGCGATGGTGGGAAACCGTTGATTTTCTTCATCGGTGATCACGATCATACATAACAAGGAGCAGCACCAATACCTATCCGCCGAGCAACTTTCTCACCAAAGTTAAAACATCGCCATTGATTATGAACACGTGCATCTCACATGTGGTTTAGTAACCCGCTCAATAATGCACTAAAGTCTGATGCACATATTAAACACTTTATTCACTCTTTCAACACTGGCAACCTGGGACACGTGGCGCCAGCCCGCGATATCGCGAACATTAAACTCCCTTCGGTGATGTCATCGCGAGATCGCGGGGATCGGTCAGGATCAACCATAGGGAAATCAACGGTCATCTAATAACCCCTGCAAAACATTAAAGTTACTTAGAAGAAAATAAGGGGAAGGGGACACTGCCTAGGGAAATGACAATCGATGACTCAATGTTGTTTTAAAAGCATAGGGCACGGACCGACTCAGACCTTAGTAAATAAAAGGAGGCCAGCGAAATATTTAACATTTTCATTAAAAAGGGCTAGGCCTAGACAATTCAATGGGACATAAGTTGTTTTTAAAACCTCTTCCAAAAAGTAACGACGTCAAAGACCCAACCCAAAGATAGAACACCAAGGGTTCATGAAAGCAAAGCAAAATTCCAGCCCTAGGTGCCTTCCGAATAATCAAGACAAACTAATAATAAAATGAAACCAAGGACTTAAATTTGTGAAGCTCAATAGGATCCGGAAAAGGTAAAACCTTACTTTAAGAAGAAGATGGAGGATGGGATGTCCGACAAAATAACAGTGGAGTTCATGAGTTTTGCTACCCATGTCTTCAATCAATCAGAGCTGTTCAAAGATGAGGGCGTGAAATATGATGAGGACTGGAAGAAGCTAGAAGATAATTCCAAAGAATGGAGCTACCAAATGCTGCGATACGAAATCATTGAGGTAGACAAGCTCCAGCCAGTCATTCTCAAATTCATGGAATATACAGCTTCAAAGAAGCAAGAGGACAACCCTGTTATCAATGAAGAGCCCCCAAAAGAATAGCTACAACAAAAGAGCAATCGGCTAAAGACAAAATGCTATAGTGTCGTCACTAGAGGACAAAATAGGGAAGGAGACAATGTAATTTTAAATTGTAATATATTGGGGGTTGGTGAAACCCTATTTTGTAATGAATCTTGGCCATACAATGAGAATTAATCTTGGCCATTCATTTGACTTTTGGGGCACTATAAATAGGGGTCTCCCTCTCATTTTCAAAGGGAGTTGAGTTGTTGTAAAGTCATGCTACAAAAGAATTTATAATGAAAATACATTGACTTGGTGCATTTTCTGAGTTTTCACATGTTACTTGATTCAACTTCCATTGTTAGATGCTTTACTTAGATTTTTATTATTGTTCTAGTTAGTTGTATTCTTGCTTTGATAGATTTTAGAAATGTTGTTATGTAGTTGTGAAAATTCCTGCTGTGTAGATGCCTTCTTAGTCCATACTTTTTACTGTTTGTTGCTCGTAGATGGTTGTGTAAAGTTAGTCTGGGCTTAAATTCAAAGTTGCTCCACACTTTCATCTTTGTTCATGCATGCAAATGGTGAATGAAAGGTGAAATATTTGCAGACCTTAGAAGATAGCACAAATTCCATGAGACTGTGAGATTTCTAGTTAAG
>VDFB02208611.1:0-26064 GCA_007258455.2 Sequoia sempervirens | reverse complement strand
TCTCATTTTTTTCTATCTCAGAGTGGTTTTCCCGTGGTGGTGGATTTTCACTTGAAGGAAAAAGTGTCAAATGCAAGCAATGCAAAGTTGCAAAGTGGTACAACTTCCGTTCTACAACTTGTGTGACCAAATGGATTGTTCCAATGCATCTAAATAGGTATTTTTATGCTAGGCATAGTCCTCTTTTGCACCCAAACATGAGGAATCGCTCTAAACAATATTCAACTGGATCGATCCCTTAAGAGTCCAAAGTGCAAAATAGCTGCAAACTTCAGCATGTTGTGACTCGGATACCATAATGCTTAGAAACTTCTCGTCTAATCCTATGGGGTTGCGTTGGACCCTCTACAAAAACCTCTCTCGGTTTTCACTATCTCTGAGTGGTTTTTCCGTGGTGGAAAATTTCCACTTGGAGAAAAAGTTGTCAAATGCAAGTAGTTGAAAGTTGCAAAATGGTGCAACTTTCATTATGCAACTCGTGTGACGAAACGGACTGTTCCAACATGTATAAATAGGTATTTTTACGCTAGGCATGGTCCTCTTTCACACCCAAACAAGCGGAATCACTCTGAGCTACATTCAACCGGTTTGATCCCTTAAGGGTCCAAAGTGAAAAAGGGAAGCAAACTTTGATGAGCTATTACTCAAAAACCATGACACTTATGAACTCCCTGTCTAATCCTACAAGATCACGTTGGGACCCTCTACAATAACCTCTCTCATTTTTTGCTATCTCGGAGTCATTTTCCTGTGGTGTCCATTTTTCACTTGATGGGAAAAGTGTCCAATGCAAGTAGTGTAAAATTGCAAAGTGGTGCAACTTTTGTTTTGCAATTTTTGTGACCAAACAAACTACTCCAACACATCTCGATAGGTATTTTTATGGTAGGCATGGTCCTCTTTCACACGCAAACATGTTAAATTGCTCCAAGCTACGTTAAATTGGCTTGATCCCTTATGATGGCATGCAAAACAATCGAAAAGAGAAACATACACATGACGGTTGAGAAGTCTGAGTATTCCACACAAAAAGTCTATGATCATTGGTGCAGAGCACCTTGTTCCTCCATTTGATGAAGAAGGTCTAGTTCAGTGGTTTTAGTCATTATAATGTCAAATAAGGCCATGATAGGTCATTTTGTAATCTTGCTTTTAGTTTTGAGTTAGTGTGGGGTCATTTGAGTCAATTTTGTAAGTACGATAGGGAGTACGAATAAGAAAATCGCATTGGTTAAGGAATTTGAAGAGATTATTAATGTTGCCCCTATTCAAAGTTCAGAATTTAGGCCTTAAAAGCATGGCTAGATGAGGTGAAAAGAAGAAATTTCTAGAGAATAATTTAGAATAGATTGGAAATAGGGTGAGGTTGTGTATTTTGATGTGTTCAAATAGTCTACAAGGACAAGGGAGGTCAAAAGTATGTTATAGAATGATGCCCTACTTGGGAAAAGAGGGGTTTTGAATGAAAAAAGAGGTTTGAGGGAGTAAAAGTCGGTAAAGTCAAGGGGAAGCATAATTTTGTGGTCAATTAATTTTGTGCAAGCAGAATGAAGAGTATTGGAAGATTTTTTGAGGTTGTATGATGTCTAGATATGGGGTTTTCAATAAACCCTAGTGAAATTTGAGAAAAGTGAGGGTTTAGAGGATAGTGGGGTTAGAGGGCCAATCGAGCCCTAAAAATTTTGGATTTTGTGGATTTGCAGACTGATAAATGCTTCCCAATGGTGTTTTGCAATTGGAAGATTGATTGACAGGGTGTTGCTTTATTAAATAGACCTATTCGGGGGTCTAGGACAGCATTGAGTCCATTTCTTATTTGTATTATAAACTATAACTTGCTTTCTCCCTAGTCCATTTCGTATACAAGGAATAATATTGTAAAAAGTTGACATATAAATCTTTTGACAAGTTTATATGGCGATGCATTAAGAACATAACAATTCATTTTGCACTATCTCGATTATGTTGTGAAAATGTTTAAAGACTATTGAAGATAAATGTTTGTATGATAATTTATCAAGAAGTTAACTACTCCATCTACTTTGAATATTATGTTTTGCAAGTGTTGTGAAGATTATGTATCATTTTCTTAATTGAGTTTTTCCAATCAAAGGATTAAATATATTGGAATATTTTTATGAATCATTTCATGGAATACCAATTGAAAACGTTTTTTTTTCTCTTACATAAAATTTTTTAGCATCAATCAATTAACATTCAAGACAAACCATGAAGGATGGAAATGATCAATGCTAGGGCTAACCAATTAATAAGTATACATGTGAATAATTCAAGCATGTACATGTGAATAAGGGAATCACAAGTACTCAAAAACATGTAAGCCTTGAAGTACATACACACAAATACATAGTATACACAAATTAATACAAAGTTTATGCATGAATACAAGGTATACACATGAAAACATGTAAGTTGCAAAGAATACATTGGAACACACGTAAGTCACAAAGTATACACGTAAGTTGTAAAGTATACACTTGAATACACATAAGTCATATCGGCTGAACCATGAATTTATAATGCAAATATGGACACCATCGAGCAAAAAGATTTGTATTAACCAAATATCCATGTACGCATACATCAATATATGTCGATATAAGTATAAAATATAGTTACAAAATAACCATATAGGCTTATGAGAATTCCATATAGGCATACAATATCAAATATATCCAATACAAAATATGTACAAAATTGCCATGTAGGCATACAACAAATGGCTCTATAATCAAAATTCATTGCTCTCCATGCTTTGGAAATAAATTCTTTCCCTTTGCTTGTTGATCGGATGGTGATAGGTTTGTCACTCATTTGTGTTGTGCTCGAGGAGTGCTCCCTCCTAGTGTTTAGTTCTTGGTGAAGTTTTACTATTACAATAAGAAGTAAAGACATTAATATATAGAAATTACATTATAAAAAATGATCTATTTAACAAAATAATCCACTTAATGCCATCTAATGATCACTGAGGGAAATATTCACACACCCATGTTGAGGCATGCTCAAGCACTGTATAAACCATCCAAATAGAAATTAAACTACGAATCAATAATGGTTTTATTTTTCACTAACTAACATCTATAACAACTAATGTAAATTGAAATTTAGTAATTTGCCTCATACTCCTTCTTGTTAGATCCACTTAAGGATTCTATAGCGCATCTAAACATCATCTCCCCATTTCCCGCCACATTCGGAGGTAGTTTCGCTTGCAACATCTAAAAATAAAACAACAAAATATTCAATCACAAAAAAGTTACAATAGTGATCCACATCATGACTTATAATGTATGAGATCTAATGAACAAAATTGAGTACAAGTATTAAACTATATATTTCTGATTATCATGCTTACTATTTTCCCTATCCATATCTTGTTTGAAAGGACGTGTTTTTAGGATTTTTCCCATAGTAGCAAGTCATTGAACCATTTGATTAAATGCTTTCATAGACATGTATGATAATTGTGGTGGCATAGAGAAGGTAGTGAACTATTTGAAAAAATTCCTCAAAGAAATGGGGTCTCATGGTGATGGAATGCCATTACAAACAAATGCACGCCATGGCATTCCATTACCATAAGACTGCATTTCTTTCAGAACTTTTTCAGACTACCTACTGCCTTCTATGGCATTATTGCTTACTATTATGCTTTGATAGATATTTTCCAAGCATCCATAGTTTTGAAAGCACCTATTTTAGGGATTTTAGCCATAGTAGCAAGGAAGTGAGTAGTTTGATAAAATGTTTTGGTAGACATGTATGGAAATGTGGTAGCAGTGGTGAGCTATTTGAAAATATGCCTTAAAGAAATTGGGTCTCATGGTGATGCAATGGCATTCCATCACCATGAGACCAAATTTATTCAAGGAATTTTTTCAAACTACTAACTACCTTGTCTATGCTATTGCTTACTATTATGCTCTGATAATTTTTTCCAAGCATCCATAGTTTGTCGTGTAGGTGCACCTTTGCAAGCACATACCTTCATGAGGAAAATTTAGGAGTTTGAATTGATTAAGGAGTTTTGATGATGTAATAAGGCTTAAATAGTCATTTTGGAGGTTGTAATAGTCCTAGTTAGTTAATTTAGGCATAAAGTGCAAATTTGCAAAATATTGACAAAGTAGTCAATTTAAAATGTTGTAAAAATACAAAAAAGTTGTAAAGGCATGGAATGCCAAGGGTCAAAGTAGTTGTAGAAGTTATTGATTCATTGTAGGAAGTTGGAAAGGTTGGGAAATGTTTAAAAATGATATTATCCGTCGATGTAAGTTGTTGTTGGAAAGGTTGAGTCTTTGAGGCATTTTTTCAAAAAACTAATTGTCTTGTTTATGTTTTGCTTACTATTATTCTTTCATATATTCCTTCCAAGCATCCATAGCATAGACAAGGCAGTGAACTGTTTGAAAAGACGTCGAGTAGTAAAAAGTGGTCGCATAGAATGTCATGACAAGCAAATGCAATTGGAAGCTACTCCTAGACTTATTAATTATGCTATGTGAAGTAATTGCATCACTGCTTATGTTGACTTTCTAAACAACTATATTGTAGTTGAAACTTTGTCATCTATCAACATCTACTTATTAGTTATGGAATGTGATGTAATGCTTTGAGTTTGAAAGATGTGCAATGCAACATAATCAATGATATGAATATAAACTACACAAATCTATTAAGTACAATTCATTAGTTAAACTCTTTATTCTATTACACATGTGTAGGTTTGTCTAAATCCACTGGCACTAGGAGGTATTCCCTCGAAACCTCATATTAGCATGTTCAACATCCAAAATCACATATTAAAATACCATTCATAAAACAATGCTATTAACATGAAATAAATTTATAATTGTTTACTAGTTACATACCCCACTAATAGGTGTACTACAAAAATAAGTAGGTGTAGGGCCAGTGTATCCAATCTCAACCCTGTGACTCTGCAATTTTATTAAAATCATAAACTAAATTAGTTAATTCAAAATTGAAATTAATAAATTAAATTCAATGAACATGATAACTTTTACCTAACTATCAATGTCATATGCCTCATGCAAAATGTTAGTTTCCCTCTCCATCTCCATAGCTGTAGATGGATCCTACGTAGTAGCCTCTTGAGTGTTGGTGGGGTCATTATGAACAAGTCACCCCACAAGATTGACACATATGGGTTCGAAGGTCACCACTAGAAGACTCCCCTAGATGGCACTATAGAATAGGGCTAGTATGTTGGATGACACTTTGGGTCAAAGTGTTGATCACCGCACTTTTGTATTGCCCAAGACTCCTTCACGCATCTAAAGCATACAATGTAAGCTTAAGGAGGTAGCCTTACGAGAGCTTCAGTGGGTTCCCCACCACGTAGGGATCTAGGTCAGTAAGTAATCAGTCTATCCCGATTCTGACTCTTCACCTCTCCCTCGAACTTCATCAAAATAATTTAGATTTTGTTCATTAAGAACCTTCAATGCTAGTTTCTGTAAGGAAATACTATGGACTTCACAATTGTTGTAGTGAATAAATGGGTAATCAAAACCACGGTACCACCTATCATAAAAATAGTTCCTAATCTATCGGGTGGTGGCAATTCAATGAATAGAAAACTTCTTCTCGCGATTGAGGGTAAGATTTTGATTTTGTGTGTGGGGCAATGAATAATGAGCACAAACCACCTTTTGTAATCTTTAAATCCTTTACATATTTATATGATAGTTTATCTGTATAATAAGCCCTAGCCACTTGCCTCCTATCTTTCCATCTAGTTATTTTTTTTCTAATTGAATCTACCTTTTTTAACATATCTTTCAATGAACTTTCCAAGGTCATTCTTTCCATATTTGAACCATTTGGATCACTCAACCTAGTGATTAAATCCTCAATTTGTTTTTTTTTGTTCTCAATTTCGCTCATTAGATTTTGTTGAGTGCCTAGAGGGTGTTGAGTGATTGATGGAGTAGGTTGTTGTTGTGGTTGATTTTGTTGTTGAGGATTTGGTTGCACTTCTTGTTGAGTATTTTGAGGGTTTGTAGGTTGATTTGCATCTCCTACAAATTCAAAAAAATAAATATCAAATACAACCTAAAACTAAAAAATTCAAAACAAAAAGTAAACAATCCTTACCTCTCACACCTCCTCCTCATCATGGTGCCATCCTTGACACGAAATAGCAACTGTTGATGAATATTTTTTCAAAATAGCTCCTCCTAGAATGTGAGCACAAAAAATGGTGGTTTTGTCCGCAGGTACAACAAAAAATGTAATCGAAATGCAAGAATGAATGTGTTTCACTTTTTTTTGCTTTTAACATGTCATAACATGAGCGCGTTATCATGTTATGACGCTCTCGCATTATGGGCTCATTGTGGCCGAGCCTCAGGCTCAACACACCAAGCCATAATGTGAGCATGTTATAATGCGCTCATGCTATTGCTTTTCAAAACTTTTTAAAAAAAGTGGTCACAAATTGGCTACCCATCTCCATGCACCCGCCCGAACACTAGTTAAGGTGACATTAGTTAAGGTGATTTTTACAAAGGTTCACTACCAAAATGCTCACTACAGGTAAGGCTCACTACCGGTGGGCTCATTGCCCAATTAATACATCTTATTACAAAATAGTCTCACTAACAAAAGTGAACTGATGAAGTTTCATCTACATATGCATGAATTCAATTCTGATTAAGAGCACAATAACTGTCTTTAGCAAATCCAGTCAAGAATCTTTTGCACAACTTCCTCACACAAACTCTGCAAAATATATTACTTTTTCCTTCACACCCTTTTATCTGCTTGCACACATCATATTCTACACTTCTTCTTTCATTGAACAAAAACAAATTTTACTTATACCATTCCATTCCTTCATAATCTCCTAGGTCATCCAGACACAATGTCTTCATAGTCTTCTAAGTTGTCCAAACACAATTTGAATTTAAATCACCACAAAACATGTTGGCATAAAGAACAACCTTGAAATATTCAATAAGGCTTTGCACACTAGCACCGGACCCAAAATATAGGTTGCACATAAAGATCTTCTTACCACGTTACCAGGGACCCATAAATAGGTCATACATAAGATAGGTTCATTACATAACATAATTATCAAAAGATAGAAAACTTTGAACTACATGAAATATATTCCAAATCCGATGGGAATGCCACAACCAAGACCAAATCTTGATTATCATCAATTTCAATATCAACCAGAGAAACATAATTTGACATACCAAAACTTGTAACATGCTACATGAATGTCCAAATAGCAAGGTTTCCCAAAGTAAGATTTGAGCACAGTAGCCAACGTCAAAAGATTAGAATTCATTATTTTGCATTGAATTTCTTCCATGAATGTCCCAAAAAGAAGTATTGTCATATCCAGATCAAATATAACATTCATACTACGTAACATCATAGCACTAGATAGGATAGATCATTTATGTATATCATCTAGAGCACAACCTTTCAGATCCAGGTTTTGACATCAATGACAACAATGCTAAATCATCTCAACAACTTCTCAACAATCTCCCCCTTTGGCATTGATGGTAAAATAGCAAAAAACTCAAAATCACGAAACTCCAAAACTCCAAGCACTCCCCCTTTGTCAAGCAATTCAATACTTTTTCTTGTTTTTTCTTTTTCTTCATTTTCTCCCCCTTTTTTCCATTATAGGCAAAGGGCCAAATAAGAGCATTCAAGGGATCAGGTAAAAATAACACTTTTCACATGAAAAATATTCTTGTACCTTTCTCTCATAATTGGAAGAATCCTCTTCCAAGCGAGCACTACAGAAACCATTTTGGCACACATATTATCCAGTAGAGTCAACAGCATAAATGAAGATGACCAGTCTAGAGACAGGCACTGTCATTCACAATCCTCTACATCAGAAAGTATCCCAGAGAGATGATCCAACTGGACCTCAACAATTTCTTTGACCAACCAAAAGGTTATAACCAAATCTTCCCTTTGTCTCTGAGTAGACAATAACTCAGCTTGCAACTCTCCAACTCTTATTCTTTTTTTTCCATCTTTATCTTTGAATAAGTCAAAACACTTCTCGATATCATTCAATTCAGATTCAATAGCTTCAATTATGCTTCTATAATTATCAACAACAATAGGCCATCAAAGAAAATACTTGTAGATGTTAGACATCTCCTTAATGCATTCTCTTGTCTCACCAATGTGTTTGGCTTTGACATGCCTTCTCTCAATCATAGCTTGGAACTTATGTCCTTCAAATCCTTCCAGCAACAACCTTTCTTCAAAAAATTCTACCAAATCATCCAGTAACGAGTCAGGAACATCTTAAACAGTAATACCCTTTTTGAGAAGATAATCAACCAAGGAATTATCAATTATAAGCCTACTGACCAGAGAGCAGGCATACCAAATTTCACTAATCTTCATCCAACACTAAATAAACTTCTTCTAGATCAAAAGAGTCAGATCTAGGCAGAGACTTCTCCTTTCCTTCTAAGATATCAATATCATCCTTTGTGTAAATTTTCCTCCTTTTAGGTTCTGGAGGGGAACCACCAATGACAACCTCTAACTCCTTATTACCGAAGGAGGAACCCTCTTCAAACTAACTAAACACTATCACACTGAAGCACAGATTCATTTGCAAGGATAAGAAATAGAATTTGCATGCACTTGCTTTATCTTCCATACATTATACATACCTATAGACTTTCTTTCCGACAGGGATGCTAGACTTCCACTTAACATTCTCCTTTGATAGTAGCAAACTCAAAAAGTAAAATACTAAACATATGAGCAGAGACCCAAACTGGAAAGGATAACTCTCAACCAAAGCAATTCTGAAATTCTCAATTAGGTTTTCCATTATGAGACTACACAAGTCAAACTGCTTATTTTCCTTCACCATCTTATGTGAAAGATATATAGCTATAGCCAAAGTAGAACCTTCATTATTTCATAAATAGATTTTGTAAGTGATACCATAAGCAACATACCTCACTACAAGATTGACAATGGTATTTCTCAGTAGAGCTCGAGGGTCTTTGTCAATACCAGTAAGTTCCTCCACATCTCTGTATTTTACCATTGTCTTCCCAAGGAGGTCACCAACACTACACAATCATCGGATAGGGTTTGTCCAAAACAATTTTTCCATCCTTGAATCGGCTCAATAGGAACATGATAGTCTCTCTGTCAGCAAACTAGGGAAATTCTCCCCATAAATCCATACCTAGAGCACTTACATTCTATGATTCATCAGTCTTCAACCCGAGTTCCATTTCCTTCATTTTTTGATGATCAAATTCATCCAACTCTACTCCTTTTAGCCTTAGCGTAATATCCCCACTCGATTCTTGGTCAATGGATTCCATCGGTGCACTTATCTTTTTCAATATATTATTGCTTTGTAAAACTTCTTCTTCTTTGAAAATTGTGAGAAATGTTTTGAGAACTTCACCTTTTAACCTTAATTGCTCATAATGAACTTGCCACCAAAAAATTACATCGATGATGCCATCAATTGTACTTCACTTTTCAATCAGCTGAATTAAGCTTCATCATATATCGCCAACCAGATCAAACTTAGTCATGTCAAGAAATACATCAATATTACTTCAGAGAGGGGGAACCAATAGGATATGCATAGTAAAACTCCCTTGAGCAACATATTTGCATGTGTTAGCATAATGTCCAAGTTGACTGCACTTGTAACATCTTTGTCCTAACTTAATTGAGTGAACCCTAGATCTGCATTGATTAGCTTTGTGACCATAACCATGACATAAATAGAAATTACCATGAAAGAGATTATTCATTCCATTCCTTTTAGATAATTGACTTTTGCAATTATTTCTTCTTGACCAAACTTTTGGCAGTTAAAGCATTGAACACTTGGTTCCTTCTTGCTTCTACACTCTACAGCCTTATGTCCAAAGTTCTTGCATAGAAAATAATAGTCATTAAATGATAAGTACCTTTGAGCATTTGGTTGCCTGACCGACGGTCTTTTAGGTGTTCTAGAGTTCTGGACCTTGCTTGTTACAGGTTAGAACTCACTTCAGCTTCAACTGCTTTATCTTCACCCTTAGTGTTTTGATTGAGTTTTCACTGGTGAAGCCAAGTCCTCCCTTATCCTTGTCGAATTTTTCTAGGGACAAGATTTGATCTAGAATTATGCTACTTTCACATACTCTTGCCTTTTTTTTTAGCCTTCTTGACTCTTGATCTAACTTCTCATTTTCTTTTAATTTCTATTTGATGGTATCCTTGAGATTGTATTCAATCTTCTTGCATTCATTCAGTATTTTCTTTAAATCCACAATACTTTCCTTTGACTCCTTTAGTTCCTAGCTGACCTCTTTGTGTCTTGCTTTGAATTTCTAGATTTTCTCCCTTACTTTGTGATACAAGCATTTTCCTCCTTGAGGTTTCCTTTCAATTCTTCATTTTTAGATTTCATGCTTTCCATATCATCTAACATTATCTTCAGTTCTTCCTCAAAGTGATAAACTTGTGCCATCTATTCAAACTACCAAGATCTCCCTCAAGTGGTTAAGCTCTATCTCCAAGGAATCTGGCTCTAATACCAATTGTTGAATAATTTAGATAACTGAGAAGGGGGGAATCAATTATCATAAAAAAAAATTATTTTCATTAATTAATCTGAAGCATGCTTATATCAATCAAAAAATAATCAAATAGATATGAACATGAAAGCACACAACAACACCATGCACAATAAACACCAGAATTTACGTGGAAACCCAAGAAGGGAAAAAACATAGAGAATGCCAATTCTCAATTATAGAACACCGGTTAAGGTGATTTTTACAAAGGCTCACTACCAAAATGCTCACTACAAGTAAGGCTCACTGCAGGTGGGCTCATTGCCCAATTAATACATATTACTACAAAATAGCCTCACTAACAAAAGTGAATTGATGAAGTTGCATCTACATATGCATGAATTCAGTTTCGGTTAAGAGAACAATAATTGTCTACAATAGATCTAATCAAGAATCTTCTGCACAACTTCCTCATACAAACTTTGCAAAATAGATTACTTCTCCCTTCGCACCCTTTTATCTGCTCATACACATCATACTCCACACTTCTTCTTTCATCGAACAAAAAAAACTTTTACTTATACCATTTCGTGCCTTCATTAGGTCATCCAAACATAATGTCTTCATACTCTTCTAAGTTGGCCAAACAAAATTTGAATTTAGATCACCACAAAACATGTCGACATAAAGTACAACCTTGAAATATTCAATAAGTCTTTGCACACTAGCACTGGACCCAAAAGATAGGTCACATATAAATATAATCTTACCACGTTGCCAAGGGACCCATAAATAGGTCATACATAAGATAGGTTCGTTACATAACATAATTATCAAAAGATAGAAAATTTTCAACTACATGAAATATATTCTGGAGCCGATGGGAATGCCACAACCAAGACCAAAATTTGATTATCATCAATTTCAGTATCAACTGGAGAAACACAATTTGACATACCAAAACTTGTAACATGATACGTGAATGTCTAGATAGCAAGGTTACCCAGAGTAAGCTTTGAGCATAGTAGCCAATGTCAAAATATTAGACTTCATTATTCTACATTGACTGTCTTCCACGAATCTCCCAAAAAGAAGTACTGTCATATTCGGATCAAAGATAACATCCATACTACGTAACATGATAGCACTAGATAGGATAGATAATTTTTGTATATCATCTGGAGCACAACCTTCTGGATCCAGGTTTTGACATCAATGACAACAATGCTAAATCATCTCAACAACTTCTCAACAATATGCCCCCTTGATTCTACTTGCTTTATGGAGGTGGAATAAAGGTAGTAGTCTAACAGAATCAAATTGCATTAGTCATATCATAAGGTATTTCCAAGTACCATACCACATATTGATAGACATTTGATGAAATTGGGAATGGAATTATGAATCCAATTCAACAAACGACACTAAAAACGGAGTTCTCTAGCCCCCAATATGCTAATTTGAAATTAAAAAGTACTTTTTACTTTAACATGTAAATAACCTAATTGAGAGTATATAAGAATAAAAAGTTAGTTATTTTGTGATCATTTTGTCTTTTACCCTTTTGGGTAAAGCAAGAAGTTGGGTCCACAAAGAGGGGAAGTTTTGACCAAAAGAAAAAATCTCGCAAAAAATGCATACACGTTATTAAAAATGCATATGCATTATGCATCGGGTACTCGAGCCTTTAAAAAATGCATATGTGCAAAAAAATGTGTATGTGTTTTAGAACATGTACAAGTCATTTATTTAAAAAATTAACTACCTATGTGTATGTGCTTTAAAACATGTATGCATTTCTAAAAAGCAATTGTTTTAAATAATCAAGCAAATAAAGAACATGTATGTGTTTTGTAATGCATGCACGTTTTTAAAATTTTGAATCCCCAACCCACATGCTACCTCAGTTTTAGGCTCGGGAAAGGCTTGGAAACCCGACCCTTAGCCTTTGACCTGCAACTAAAAAACTAAGGCAGATTCAAGAAGAATGTCCAACTTTGGCAATATGACTGATGGACTTTTTATGAATCAATCTATGAAATTAAAACCCATTAGAGAACACAATGTCTAGTTTCCAAATATATAGTTTTTATTAAGATTGAATTATATTTGTTATTTTTTAATTAATTTCTAAGAAAACTAGTCCATAAACTTGAAATATCAGGCTTTTTTTGTTTTTTAATAACTTTTTTTGGTTAAGTTTCTTGTAAAAAAATTATATGGCATCAATCTTCAGACAATCATTTCTACAAATGAAAAAAATATATTCAAAAAATGTTTAGTTTAGGTCCAATTATGTTGTTCGTACATGTTGATTTTTAAAATAGCAATTAAGGCCAATAAAAATTCAATCAAAAAAAATTCCTCATCAATCTTCATTTTGTTAGCTCTCCTCCCAAAAATATTAGCAAAATACTTTTATTTGGGTCAAAAAGTGGTGTCTGTACATGTGCATGGTAAAAAATGACTTTTAAAAAGTGATTTTTATACATCCCTATCAAAATTTAATTTCTATAATCTGGGTATTTGAATAAATTACATATTTGGAAACTAGATTCAAAATGCTAAATTTATATTATTGACTTTTTTTAAGATTCATTGTGTAAGTGCCTCAAATTTTCAGTCCAAGTGTGACAAATTCTGAAAACAACAAAAACACTTCCACTTTTTGAGTTTTTGTGGACCCAACTTCTGCATCAACCCTTTGCGATTGACTTTGGTGGAGAGTGATTGAAAATTCCAAGTGTACAACCATACATGCCTCTAAGACTTTGAGATCCCATGCTAATTTAGGTGTCATGTATTAACTGCAACATATAGTGAGTGGATTCTTCTCTTTTGCTTCATTTTTATGCATTTACCTTATGTTTTATGTATTTCTAGATAGATTTAGGACTTGAAGAAAAAATTGCAACCCCTTTTTGTCACAAAGTGTCCCACCTTGTCTAAAGTGTCCTACTTTGCTAAAGTTTCCCTAAAAGGAATAAAGTTTCTAGGAGCCCCAAAAAAAGTATCCTAGAGCGACTTTAGCACACATTTTGATTGTTGTATAGATTTAAGATTTTTAAGATGCTTATAGGTGATATTTTTGGTTTTTTATTAGTTTCCTCCTTAATCTTGAAAGTCTCTAGGTGGTAAACTATTATGTCACCGATGAGAGATCATCACAATGCTTTCAGAGGAGGATAGGGAGATTATAGCAGATAGGCATATATTGGGCATATCTCATGCGACCCATGAGATATCATGATGTCATGCTTATGGAATTAGCTGAGAGATGGGATGTGGATACTTGCATCTTTCATCTACCTACCGACAATATGACCATTACCTTGGAGGATGTGCATCGCATCCTTTGGATCCTTGTTTGAGGCAAGACTGTACATTTTGTAGAGGACCGATCTTATTGAGAGATGGGGGAAAACATTCAGTATTGTCTTGGAGGTCTAATTCAGGAGAGGATCGTAGGGCCATGTATTAAGCTGAGGTGGCTACTTCACACACGATCACCACTCCTTAAGTAGATCAATATTATGACTACAGCAATAGTGTTAGTCCTAGATGGTCAGGGAGCACACCTAGATGGAGGACTGGTACATATGATCATGAAGATGGAGTAGCACAAGACCATCTATTCCTGGGCTCATAGTATGCTAGTGCATATCTATTATAACCTGGGACGGTTCACTTATCAAGAGGTGGATAGTATGATTCATTGTATACTATTACAGGTTTGGTGCCTAGAGCATCACATGTATCAGGCCAACAAGATTTCCTATTGTTAGCGCTATGGGCTACCCACACTCCTTCAGATATCTCCTTAGACAAGCATGGAAATATGGGGATTTACTTTTCCAAAGAGTTAGGTTTGACCATCTTGATTAGGAGGAGATCCTATGGAGACCTTACCTCTTGATGCCTCAGTGGTCAGATGAGATACACCAGCTGACTAGGATGCAGAGGGACCAATTTTTATTAGGGAGGCATGAATACATAGTGATACCTTTCTACTACAATCATGTCATGAGGTAGTTTGGATAGATACAATTTCCACCAACACCATGGCCTTTCTATAAACAATCAGTGCAGAGTGCCCATAGGCTTGGAAATACAAGATGGCTCACAATCGATGATGTTGTGTCTAGTGATTCAGATGATGAGGATCTCGACATGCCCCTAGTCTTCGACACTGATGACGTGGGTGCTATAGATGCATACGAGGAGTGGTGGACCACAGCATGACCAGCTCCAGTCTTTCCTATGGATCATCCTATAGGCTATGCAAGACCTCTTCTAGATCATGGGGATGATGAGGAAGAGACGGGCGAGGAGATCAGGGTTGTAGATTTTTTTGCGGATGAGGTAGAGAAGGATTACAATGAGGAGGAGGACTTAGACTATGAGGACAAGGACAAGGATGATGACGAGGATGATGACGAGGAGGAGGAGAGCCAATTGATGAGTGATGGAAGTGTTATAGCAGGTGAGGATCTATTTTCCCTTGAGTGGACAAATTCAGTTCCTACTCAAGTCACCAGATTGCAGTCATCAGCCACAACATGTGCTAGCACTTATGAGCTTGGGGAGGGCAATGGGTCTTTTGTACCTCCTACACAAGATGGAGTTATTTTTACATAGTAGGCTAGAGACCTAGGTGATGACACATTATATTTATGTTTATGATTATGCTCATTTTCTTATTCTTCATTTATATATAAATTTCATGATGTGTACTATTTAAATATTTATGATTTCTATCTTGCAAGATCCGTGAGAGAGCTACAAGATCTCTACTCATGGCTTTCTGTACTGATAGTTCCTCATTCACTTCCGAACGAGGTTGTTGCTATAGATTACATTCACCCACCGATCATAGAGCAACATCTAGATCTTTTCGATCCTTTCATGATGTTGAGAGGAGCATACAAGAGTGCTACCAGGTGCATCGATCAAGCCATGGGTGATTTATCAACACTGCAATATGCCTATGATGAGCTTCAATCATCTTGAGATCCATCGGAGCTTGAGAGACTATGTGGAGAGGTTTTTAGACTGTAAACAGAGAAAGACCACATATATCGAGAGCATATGGAGGCTATTGTATGGGAGGCTAAGGTTTTTGGATGAGCATAGGACCTGCAAGATGCACTGGGATCCATGGGTAGATCACGATCGCATATTACCATCTCTTGATGGAGGTGATCGCTAAGTCCCAAGGGAACTGGTAGTCATAGGCCACAATAGCATTGTATACTTGAGGATATGTACTTAAAACTTTCTTATATATATGATCATTTACAGTTGGTTGATTATGTTTATGTGTTTAAGTTAGATGGCAATGTGATTTATGAAACAATCTTTGTAAGACTATTTAGTAAATATTTGTAGTGTAGGAAATTGTACTTCCTTCTTGGAGATGGTAAAATTTCACACTTACTTTGGACCTATTCGAGTACCTTTGCATTCATGATCCCTTTAAATCATCATTAATAGGCCCCTAAGACCCTTTATTTCAGATCTCAAGTCTTATTTCAACTAAAATCCCAACAAAATCAACAAAAGTATTAAATTTTATAACCCATCATTAGCACACCCCAAAAAAGTAGGGTGGGACTCATACACCACCTTGGGCGTATGAGTCCCATGTTGCCCATTTTTAGGGTTTGAGTGGGAAATTCATGTTTTTAATTCAAAATTTTGGTTGATGTCAAAATTTGAGATCTAATAAATGGTAAATTAGATGAAGTTCCTATATAAACAAGCTTTCAAATCATTAATTTCACCTAAAAAATGTAATTTCAAGACCTAGAAGAGTAATCAGCATTCACAAGCACTCAAGCATTCTTTCACAAAAGTATTCTAGAGCAAGTAGCAAGCAAGGTTGAAGTCTTGGAGTGGCATTATAGTGTTTTTGCAGGTCTTCAAGCTCACTTTCACTCAAGATCTAGCATTTTCAAAGATTGATGATGTTTGCCTATGGAGAATCATGATGAATTCTAGGTTGGGGAGATGTAACTAGCCATCAAGCCAAGCCCAATGACTTTTTTCCTAAGTGGTTCCATCCTCCATTGTCACTCTAATTTTAGCCTAAGGAACGTCTATGCATTATTATAGCTTATTAGGGTGATTGGAGATCTCCCAAAGTGAGTCAGTCATCTTCATTTTCATTCATGTGTCTCATTCTAGCACATTACAATAGGGTTGCATTACATTTCATATTTCCTAATCTTAGAGGTACTTAATATTAGGGTTTGTATTCACATTTACCTTCAAGATCCATTGTTTCTATCAAGGTTTAATTACTGAACTAGGATTTTGACCAAGGCAAACCCCCCATAAGCAAATCAACACTATATTCTATTTTGCAAGTCTTTTTATAGGTTCAAATCCAGAAATTAGGTTGGGAAGGAAGAGAAAGATAGAAGAACATATTCAACCTTTGACTTTCCAAAAAAATAAAATGGGACTGATACACCACTTGTGGTGTATGATTCCCTATATAGTGATTTTTCCAAATTTTAGAAGTTTCAGGGTTACCACTATCAAATTTTTGTTCCTGCCCAGAAACACTAATTTGGGAGTAAATCACCTAGCTTGGTGTATGAGTCCTAGTGAGCATTAATATAATCCTTTTCAAAATTTCAAACCTTGTCCCAGGTTTCTAGGTGCACCTCTTTGTCTTCTCAATTTTTTGTTCTATTTTGCATTCATTTCTAAGTCATTCATTTGAGTTTTGCATAGTATTAGATTTTTTCATTAGATATTGCATGTTACTAGTCTTTCCAATCCCTATCTTGGTGGTGAACCCCTCTTTAGCCTTTAATCATACCCTAGGACACCCCTATTGTAAATATCTTCCCTCATCTATCATTTCATTTGAGATATCTAGGGTTTCCTTGAATGAAATTTGTAGGAAATAGGTCTAGGTCCCTAAATCAAACACCTAGTTTGTGTTCCACCTCCCAAAAGGGTGGAACACCTATGTTCTTTATTTCAATATATTCATGATTTAACATGCTTCCATTATCTAATTAAAACCATTTTATCTTTCTTTAGATGCAACATTATGATTGAGCATGTTATGCTAGATTAAATGCACCTATGATCTAATTGTAGAACATTCAATGCATATAAGGATCTAATCTAACACAACATACAAGATTAACTTGAATAGTATGAATCCTAAAGTAGTAATCCAAAGGTAATCAGAATAATTACTTTAATATTCAAGACATATGAATAGTTGTTTGTCATGAACGAAGCACTGCGAGAGAAAATAGCATACTATCTACTAACTCTAATATCACTACTCTAACATTTACACTATTCAAGAAGGAAGTTTACATATAGAAGGAAGTTTGCATATAATACCAATGCAAATGTGTAGAATTAATAGGTTCTTTAAGAGGCATACCATCAATTTTCATTAATGTGTATGTTCCAAACCCATATCTTTTATCAATTATGTAAGGTCCTAACCAATTAGGGCTGAATTTTCCCTTTTCAATTCGGTGGGCATTAACATTACGTTGATTCTCAAATAACACCAAATATCCTTTATTAAATGAATGAGGGATGACATGATCATTGTAACTATGTTGCATTCATCTAGAGAAAGCTTGGAGATGCTCAAGAGCATTGGTGCGTTGTTCATCAAGCATTTCAAGTTGGTGCAATCGTTGTTCTTTATAACTATTATCATCAATCAGTCCTTGAAGAGTGATTATTAATGAAAGAATATCTAACTCGAAGGGCATTATCACCTCAACACCATAAACAAGGTTATAAGGATTATTTCTAATTGATTTTCTAATACTAGTACGATAAACCCATAATGCATATGTTAACTGTGTGTGCCAATCCTTATTATGTTTGCTTATTGTTTTCCTTAGGATTTGCTCAATAGTCTTATTAGTTGCTTTAGCTTGACCATTAGATTGTGGGTAGTAGGGTGTTGAAAAATGATGTTGGATGTTAAACGTTTCTAAGAACTTCTTCACATCATTATTCTTAAATGGTGTCCCATTGTCTGAAACCAACCCAGAAGGGATTCCAAAGCAAGCAATAATGTGTTCTAATATGAAATGACATATTACAGTAGCAATTTTTGAATGAAGGGGAACGAATTCCACCCATTTTTCAAAATAATATATTGTGGAAATTATAAATGTTTATCCAACAGAAGAGGGTAATGATATTTTTCCAATAATATCTAAACCCCATACCAAGAATGGCCTAATAGGAACTTGGGCATGAAGCTCAAAAGCAAGAACATGAATCAAATTGCTATGTTCCTGACATTTGTGACATTTCTTGACATGTTCAAAGCAATCTTGTTCCATATGTCTCCAATAGTATCTTATACGAATTAGCTTTTGAACTAATGATCTTCCCACAAAATGGCCTCCACAAGCACTTGCATGAGCTTCCACAAGTGTTATAGGGATTTCGGATTGTTTAAGACATCTAAGCAAAATACCATCAAAGGACCTTCTATACAAAATGTCTGCAAGGATTATATATCTAGACGCAAGTTTTCAAAGGCAAGCTCGAGTATTCTTAGTTGTCAGCTCAGGAAAGGTACCTTCTTTCAAATAATTAAATATTGGTGTGTACCATTCACTAGAGCTTTCTATGCTAGTTAATAATACTTCTTTGATGTTGTCTTCTATTGATGGTTGCATAATTGTATGGACAATTAATGTGAAATTTTTTGAAGGGTCTTGAGGAGATACAAGGAAAGTTGCACTTTCCATTGCATTTGCATGTCGATTATCTTTTCATGGTATATTATCAATGGTATATAAATCAAAGTTGTCTAAGAGAGACATTGTGAGATCCTTATATTTTGATAATTTTCTTCGCTTGGTATGATCCATTTATTTGCTTAATGACTAATTGTGAATCATTGAATACCTTAATATTCCAAGCTCCTAGGGTTGAAGTGGCATGTATTCTAGCAATTAAATCTTCATACTTTGTTGTGTTGTCTTTTCATAGGAAGATTAAGTAGTAAGACAAGGGAATAGGCTTTCCTACAAGCAAGATTAGTATAACACTTGTTTCAAATCCAATTCTACACTTAGAGCCATCAAAATATAACTCCCATGTATTAGTTTCAATCATCAACACATTATCATCAAGGAATGAGTCAATATTAGGTAATGCTAGAGGAGAGGGAGCATCAACTAATTGGTTGGTCAAGGCTTGTCCTTGGATTTCCTTTTGAGAGACAAACTTAAGATCAAAATCAATTAATATCATAATCCACTTAGCTAAGTGTCCCGATAAATTTGTTTTAGTGAAAAGATGTTTTAAAGGATCGAATTTTGTCATCAGATGGATTTCAACATTTAGTAAGTAATGTCTCAATTTACTAGTAGCGAACACAAGAGCCAAAAAAAAAAATCTATCATCATATATCATGTCTCGTAATCAATAAGAGTTCAACTAATGTAATAAATAGGATGTTCTTTACCACTTTCGTCTTGTTGAGCCAACAATGCTGCGAGAGCATGGTCTAATGTTGTTGTATAAAGGATAAATAGTTTTTATTGCATAGCGGGTTGTAAAACAGGTGGAGTATAGCAAGATAATCTTTCAAACTCTCAAAATCATGTTTACAATCCCCATTCCAATTTAATTGAACCTCTTTCTTAAGGAGTTGCATAAAGGGTAATATTTGATCCACTAAGGATGCTAGAAACCGATGGATAGCCTGATCTCTTCCTTGTAAAGTGTGCAATTAAGAAATGTTTCTAGGAGGTAGCATGTTAATGATAGCATCAATTTTCTTCATGTCCACCTCAATACCTCTATGAGATACTATAAAACCTAAAAAAATTCCACTATCTACACCAAAGACACACTTTTTTGGGTTCAATATCATGTTATATTTTCACATTCTTTTAAATATTTTTCAAACGATATTCACATGGTCTTGTCTAGTTAAAGATTTGGATAGAATATCACCGACATATTCTTCCAAAATCTTATGTATTTAATCATGAAATATCAATGTCATAGCTCTCTGGTATGTTGCGACTGTGTTCTTTAATCCAAAAGGCATGACTACCCAACAAAATTTTCCCAAAAGTTGTAAATTTTTTGTGTTGATTGTGAGGATTAATAAAAATTTGATTATATCCAGAAAATCCATCCATGAACGACAACAGAGCATGTCTCATAGTTGAATCTACTATCATGTCAAAATTAGGAAGGGGAAAATTATCTTTTAAAAATGCTTTAATCAAATCATAAAAGTCCATACACATTCTAATACAATTATCAGGTTTCATGACTACAACAATGTTTGAGATCCAAGGAGAATAATCAATAGTTTGTATAAAACCAGTTTCAAGGAGTTTCTCAATCTCAGCCTTAACCAATAAGTCTATCTTAGGATTCATCTTTTGTATCTTTTTTTTGACTGGTTTAGCATCCTCTATGAGGACTATGATGTGTGTCACTATCTTAGCATCAATTACCAGCATATCCAAATAAGTCCAAGCAAAACTTTTGGGAAAGTCATGAAGTAAAGTTGCATGGTCCTCTTGTTCATCTTCATCAAGGCACTTTCCTATTTTAATCAATTTCTCCTCGTTAGTGGTATCCATCAGTATGTTGATTGTATCACCCAAAGGAAGTACACTTTTTCTTAGAATTTCAGGATTGTATTCTTTGTTGACCTTATCATTCTCATTACTTTCCTTCTCTTCATCTTCTTGCTTAGCACTAACCATAGCACAGTAACCCATTTATTTTTAAAAGGATTAAATGGCTTGTCATAAACTCGTAACATTTCTTTCAAGGCTTCATCATCTTCAAAGTATTCCAATGATTCTTCACAATTTGTATCAATCAATTCAGGATGCTTCAAAGTGAGATTTGTTTTATTAGGGTTACACATGACAGTGTTGATGTTGAGTGAGGGTCTTTTCATTGCTTGCATTATCTTAGAAAGACAATATCCCAAACCACTTTTAGTTTCTTGTGAGTTAAGCTCTATAGGAAGATGGATTCCTTGTTCTTTCCTTCCACATCATTTTCCACTATATCCAAGTTGTCATAAGCTCGTAACCTTTTCCATAAATTTTCTCCATTTCTTTCAAGTTTTGTGGTTGTTGGTAGTCTATCTCATCAAAGTTTGTTGCATAACTTATGTCTTCTTCTAGAGTAGATGAAGTAGATTCTTGTGAGTTTTCTTCTGAATTCTATGTTGATATTATCATTGGTTGCTTTTTCTTTTCGGTTTCTTTTGTTGTAATTTTGTATTCTCCCATAAATTTTGGTGTGAAATCTAAGGAGCCCCAATCATATTCTAATAACTTTGACACTTTTTCCATCTCTTGGTGCTCTTCTTTCATAGGTTCTATCTTTGAAGTTGGGATTAATGTCTTTAGAGGATTTTTCGTTCCTTTTTCAATTTGTAAACAAATTTTGGGCTTAGGATCTATTTCAATTTGGTACACTTTATTGTTATAGACATACTTCATGATACGATGAAGAGTTGAAGGTGCTACATTCATCTCATGAATCCAAGGTCTTCCTAAAAGGAGATTGTATGAAATATTATGAGGCATAATGTGGATAGGGGTTTGTAATGTAGCCTTTCCAACTATAATAGGAAAAGTGATCACACCAAGCAATTGCTTTCCTACATTATCAAATCCTTGAATTGATAGGGAATCAGGTTCAATATTTGACTTATCCACACCAAGTTTATCCAAAAGAGTTACACTACACACATTAAGAGTTGAGCCATTATTGAGAAGGGTTCGCTTTATTCCTACTCTATTGAAGATAGATATTATCATGAAGGTATCATTTTTATTTCTCACTTCCAATGGAGGTAACTCATTTTGATGAAAGGTAATATCTATGTTAACCACATTCATTACTTGAATTAGAGCTGCTACATCACTTGGATTTGCACTAAAGGGAACCACAACTTTTTGCAAGGCCGTTTGAAGCATAATATGATAACTAGGTGAATTTTGAATTAGATCGCATAGAGATATCTTTGCAAGAGTATTCTTAAGTTTTTCAACAAGTTCATACTCCTTCCCACTATGTGAAGGATAACGAGGAGCACTAGGCAAGATGGGTTGAGGTAAAGGGATGGATGTTGAAGCTATTTGTCTGGGTTGTGGATTTTTTCCAGTGTTATATGTATGAGCAATGGTATTACAACTTGACTTCCATGAAATATTATTCTTAAGTGTTTCAAGGATGATAACGAATTTTTTTTGAGTTTGAGATTGGTTTGAAGGTGGGTAAAGGGTGAGTTGAGGTTGGACAAAAATATATTCTCTTTTTTTTGATTTGTTATAACAAGCCTTAGTGGATGAATCTTGTGAGATGAAATCCTCAAGGGCTTCATCTAACATGTCAAATTCATCACTACTAGAGGGCTAGAAGGATAAGTTAACTTGGAAAAAGAGATTTGACATACTCAAATAACTATGCTTTCTCCAAGGGCTTCATCAGTTTATGATTGTTTTGGTTTCGATAATGTTTTGGTTTTATTTTCTAATGAATGCCAAATGTAATCTAATCTTATCAAACTATGAACTAATGTGAGAAATGGAACAAAAGTGTAGTAATCTAACATGTACTTTCAATGAAACCAAATTTAATGAAAGGAATGAAGTAGGAATTTAGCAAACTAAAACAGAGATCTAACAACAACAAACAGAAGAACACAAATGAAGTTTTAAATGTTTTAAAATATAGATTTATACATGATTTTAGACTAAATTGCCTAGATGGGTGAATGAGTCCCAATTAGGGTTTCTGGAAGGGTTAAATAGTGAGAAATAGATAACACATAATACCCAAAAATCTGAAAAAAACAACCTATACAAGGACTAAATCACCCAGGTGGGTGAATGAGCCCCAAATTAGGGTTTTTGAACCAAATTCAACAAATTTTGAGTTGATGTTAAGGTTTCTAAGTTGTATGTTGATGTTATTGTTTGCAATGACATAGTTCCAATGAAATTTAATGATGCAACATGCAAAAATGCAACCTTTATGCACTTTTAACTAATGAAATTTTTAGAAGCCCTAGATGCAATTCAACTAATGAAAATCTAATAAAAAGTTAATGCATACTAGATCTAGGACCTACAATTTCTCTAAATCATAAATTCAAGGTCCAAAGGTTGGGTTCACCAAAATGATTAAATAGAAATAGGGTTCCACCTTTTGGGAGATAGAACTTAGGACCTATTTAACACTTTAACCATTGGGAAACCAAGATCCCTCAACCAAGTGACTCAATTGAGGGAAGCACTAGTGGATTCCTTTTGTTATTAGATGGGGGTTCACCATTAAATGAATCTTCAAAGGAGAAATGCAAATTCTATGCATAAAACCTTAAAAATTTAAAATCATTAAATCAAATTAACAAACAAAAATTAGATAGAAAGGAACCTGGTAAACTGATGGATTCCAAGTAAGATCTGCAACTTTGAAATTCTACTTTTTGAAGTGCATTGGGACTCAGATGAATATTTCAGGCTATCTGATTTAGTCTTGCTAAAGGAATCTAGGAAAAATTTGGAAGCTTCTAGTAACTGATCAAGATCTACATAAAACTAGCAAAAAAGGGTTGTACTAGGACTCATACACCCAGAGGAGCGATTTAGTCCTGATACTCCTTTCCACAAAATAAGGATCTGAAGTTGTTCTCCTATCTCTACACTTCCTTCCTATGTCTTTCAAACTTCGCTTCTAGATCCGAACATGTTAGAAATCTGTAAAACAAAATATTGTGTTGATTTGCTTATGGGTGGTTTTCCCTATCCAAACCCCTAGTTTGGTAATTAAACCTTGATAGAAAGTATAGATCTGAAATAGAAATATGTGTGAAAATCCTAATCTTAAGTGTGAATAATATTAAGAGATCTAAAATGAAATGAAACCCTACTCTAATGTGCTAGAATAAGATGCATACATGAAGCATGAAAATGATGATGACTCACTTTGGGAGATCTTAAATCACCCTAATAAGCCATAAGAATGCATGTACCTTCCTTTAGGTAGAAATTAGAATGATAGTGGAAGATGGAATCACTTAGGAAACAAGTCATTAGGCTTGGTTCAATGCCTAGTTGCATCTCCCCAATCTACAATCCATCATGATCCTCCATAGGTAACCATCATCAATCTTTGGCAATGCTTGATCTTGAAATGAAAGTGAGCTTGAAGACCTGCAAAAACACTATAATGTTGCTCCAAGACTTCAACTTTACTTGCTCCTTGCTCTTGAATGCAAATTCTTGAATCTTTGGCTTACTTGATCACTTGTCTTATTCTCTCTAGTTCCTAATTGTCAAAAATGAGTGTGAAACTTAGATTTTATAGGCATCCTAGCTAATTTACCATTTATTAGATCCCAAATGCTAACATTTGTGAAATTTTAATTAAAGACTTTAACTTCTCACTCAAACCCTAAATAGGACCCAAACGGAACTCATACGCCCAAGGTGGTGTATGGGTGCCACCCTAGATTTTTGAGGTGAGAGAATGTCGGGGGGTTGAAATATTGAATGTATTTAGTAAATTTTTTTAGAGTCCTTGGGATTCATAATAAAGGGTATTAGGGGCCTATTAATGATGATTTAAGGGACATGAATACAAGGGTACTAAAATAGGTCCAAACTAAGTGTGAAATTGTACTATCTCCAAGAAGGAAGTAAAATTTTTGACACTACAGTACCCATATCTACATCAATGGGATTGCAATTGACCTATCCCTCTTAAGCATTCTGACTGGACCAAATAATAAAGAATAACTATGTTGAATGAACAAGAAAACTAAGGGGGGGTGAATCATTTGTAGCAAACTAAACCTTCAAATCCCTCAACAGTAATCAGATCTGCATGCATTCATTAAACCCTTATTCTATAAAAGTGATTAAACATGATATGTAGATAACAGAAACTTAAATAGCTGCACCATACACAAGAGAACACCAAATTTACATGGAAAACCAAATGAGGGAAAAATCATGATGAGGATTAGCTCAAAATATAAGTAATTGCAAAACCAGTACAAGGGCTCACTACCAAAATAGGACACACTATCCAAAAGGGCTCATAGCCAGGGCTCATTTCCATAGAAAGAAATACAGGAAGATAGAAGAAGAATGTTACACAGAGAACACTTTCTCAATGCAACAAGGAATCCACCACAATGCTCCAATAATATTGCAAACTTGCTTGAACGATTTTGGATGCCTTTAGCTTAGTAGCTTCAGGAACTCTAACACTTTAAATTTGCACTGCTCTACTCAAATTCGCATCACACACATCACTCACATTAATCTCGCATCTATCTTTCTTCTCTCTTCTTTCATACCTTTAACTCAAAACAACACCACACTTATTTATATCAACCTCAACCTCAAAAACCTTCTCCAATGTTCAAAACTAGCCATTATACATACAAATTCAACCTAGGCATTCCTATGGTGGA
>VDFB02208608.1:0-17933 GCA_007258455.2 Sequoia sempervirens | reverse complement strand
ATTTTTAGGTTAGGACTAAGATGCCACCTAGAGAGTTTTTGTCCTCCAAAGGTTTTAGACACCCTAAATGGTCCCCTTTTTGGAGTTTGTGCCCTGAGTTTCATGCCTTGGGACTAAGACACCACCTAGGGCATATTAGTCCCCCTTAAGGTATTTTCAAGATTTAATTTCAAATCTTGGCAGGATTTAGCCTCCTTTTATTAATGATTTCATATATCGGCTTGGTGTGGTATAATTTTGGGATATTAAGCATGGATAAGTATAAATACAAGGTTCTTTCACTCATTTTATCATCCAAGAAGCTAAGACTTTTTTTAGAACATTCCTAATAGCATAATTGAGCTCTCATAGGTACATTAGCACCATCAAGCATTTGGAGCCATCATCAAGATTCAAGCATCATATCAAGGATATTGTTGCATCATGTTTGTTGTTGTGCTAACATTTTTGATGTAGGTTTTATGATTCAAGCAAGTGTTTCAAGCAAGATCTATATCCTTCAAGCAAGTGTCAAGAACCAAATCCATTGCAACCATTTCAAGAATATTTGCAAGACCTTATAACAAGGGTTTGGTGAGTTGTAACATTGCATGTTGTTCGTTCATCATTTCCCTTCATTATTCTATTTAATTTCAAGGTTTAATTACCAACACGGGGTTTAACCAAGGAAAAGCCCCATTTACTAACAACCAACAATTTTTTCCTCTCTTGCATGTTTGTGATTGCAAATTTAGGTTTAAGAATTGAAGATCACTTGAAGTGAAAAGTTGTAAAGTGGCATTGCAAAGTTGTCATCTTCACGAAAACTCACCTACAAGTCATATCTGGAAGTTTCAAAACTTGAGATCAAAGAATAAGGAAGTGTAGACATCAAGCCTTAGGATCACATTCAGAGATTTCCAAAATTTAGATTGGGACTAAGACAGTAGCAAGGGTGTCTTAGTCCTCCAAGTGGAATTTTGCAAAGATTCTTTCAGATCCTATTTTGGCATCCAAAGATTCAACATCTAGCCCAAAAAATAGTAGTGGGACTAATAATACAATAAGGGCATGTTAGTCAGGTCCATAGCATATTTTGATAGCTTCTTTGCATTTCTATAATCCTCATTATTACATTTCCAGAATTCCCAAGTACACATACCCTAACTTGTTACTTCATAATTTCATCATTTGTACCTCATCATTTAGCTTGCATTACTAGGTTTTGTGAATTGAATGTTAAGTTGTCTTTTCCAAGTTTTTGCTTGGTGGTGAACCCCTCAAATCCTAAAAGAACCCCTCCTAGGTCTTCCTTGTTGAGAATTGACTCACCCTTTGGGGTTGATAGTCACTCCAATTTGGGATCCTAGGACATAATTGAATGATGTAAGGAGAATAGTGGGCTCATCCCCCCACCTATTTTCCCTATGGTTCAAAATTTAATTAACTTGAAAAGATAATATATGAAAGATCGTAGTCCTCAAAATGAGTTTTCCAACAAGTATAATTTTGACATATTTTCATTTTATTTGTATTCAATTTTCAATTTTTACTGAACATCAAGTTCTTTGTTCTAGAAAGGTGGATAAATTGTAAAATATTAAAAAAACTAAAAAATACCTTTGTAAGTATTGATGTCCTTGCTTCACCAAAAAATATTGAGTTTCCATATATAGACAAGTTATGCTTGACGACATACACCTATGTCCAAATTATAGTTACCACGACTTCAATATTTAATTAAAAACAAAACATGTAAAAAAAATATATGAAAGAATATCCATGCACTAGATATTGATGTTACAAATCTATATTTTAAAAATTAGAATTTATCCATTCTAGAAAATAGTTATGCTATTGGACATAAAAATTACTTTAAAAAAATATTTTTTACTATTAAAAACTAGTTATTAAAAGTTGCATAGAAAGATTCAAGATTTATTTCAAAAAAATTATAAAAATATATTTAAAATCTACACACAAATTGTTGTAGGAGCATCCAATGGTGTAAGGGAAATCTTGCATCACCCAAAAATATGCATTCCATTTTTGTTTCTTTTTGTTAGCTTTTTGTAGATGTTTTCTCATTTCTGGATACCCTTTTCATCGAATAAGAGTTTCCAACTTTCATAACTATTTTTCTGCTCAACTACTATTTTTAGCAGTTTTGAATTTGAAGGCGTGAGAAGACCAAAATTTAGGGGAAGGTTCAGGACGGAAAATAAACACTTTGGCAAAAGAATTAGGTCAAGATCATTCACGGATTGAAAGTTATTCAAGTTTCAATTTCTACTGTTTGCTCTAAAAAATCTTCTTAGTCCAGTTTGAGGCACTAAATGGTCTCAGTCTAAATTGTCAGAACCATGTGAAAGGGTTTTTAATGTGTTCTTCACTTCAAGACCTTCCAACAATTCAAATGGTTGAAAAACAGTAGTCCTGCATCAAAGTTATGGCTTCCTAAGTTGGTTATCGGGCTTTGGAAAATTGCCAATTTTTTGAATTAGGACTCACTTTGAATTTCAAAGTTCCTACTTTATGGCACCAAATAGCCAAACTTAGAATTGGAATTTTTTGGCTCCAAAACCGGAAAGGGAGCTATTTATGGGTGGGGTTCTCTAATTTTTGGGATTTTTTTTGGGAAAAAGAGTGAATACTGGGAAAAGGGGTTTTTCTATAGTTTTCTATAATTTGCATGTACTACAAAGCTCAAGGATTTGAGATCCTTTGCATGTAAGAGTTCCATATTTTTGAATAAAATATTATTCTCCATTATGTGTGTGTTATTTTGTGTCTCGGGTTAGCACCCTCATCACAAATCGGCACAAATCACTAGTTGACATCATCTTCAAATTATTAACAATTTAGCTACTATAGGTCCCAAAAAGTGAAGATTTAGCTAAAAATGTTGGTATCAATGTCTGTCTTGACCAAAAAGTGGGACTCATTATTGTGTGATTACCCTTTGATAGGTAAAGTAACATAACTAAGGGAATCACATCTAACATTTCTAAAATATGTGATCTTTACCTTATATTTTGTAACATTGGATTAACTAGCTTGAATCACATCTATAAAGTGTGTATTACATATGTTGATTCCATATCTCTTGTTAATTAATGCACACTTGAACATAAAATATCATGAGATATAGAACAAGGAGAAGCATAAAATATAGTATTTATTCCATATCTCTTGTTATAAATATGTGGAAGAGAAGGTAAATGATAAAGTGGAAAGAACACAACATAATCAAAAGAATGATCATGAGAACCATACCCCATGGATATTCTCGTACTCCATGGCTATCTATGCAGTAAGGCATGGAAAATAGGCTCAAGATGATATATAAAACAAGGAGAAGCATAAAATGTATGTGTTTTGCATTCTTAGAATCTTATCATGAGATAAATTATTCATAGTAAAAGAGAATCCATTTCTACAATCTCTAATGAAGAGATTTATTGCTAGTGATAGAGAAATTATCATTGACATAGGGTTAACCATTAGGATACTCAATGTAGAAAGATTGAAATAAGAAATCATGTGGAGATAATAGTGAAAATTAAATAATATTTTTTGGGTTAATTTTTAATAGTGGCTAAATGATGATATAGTAATCTCATATTATTCATTTGTTTAGATATTTTTTTTGTGTTTGAAATGTGTTTAATAAGGTTTAAATAATGCTTTTGACATAAATTATCTTAGATTAAACTTCATTATTTATCTTGAAACTATTACAAACTATATTAGGGTTTAGGGAATACAATTTAGAGTCTAGGGTGTAGACTAGGGTTTACAATCTAAGACTTAGAGTTTGGTGTAGAGTTGTAGGATTCTAAACAAGCATCTGTATTAAAAATAAAAAAATGATCTAAAAGAATTATGGAAATCACTTTTCCATAAAAAAATGATCTAAAAGAATAATGGAAATCACTTTTCCATAAAAAAATGATCTAAAAGAATCATGGAAATCACTTTTCCATAAAAAATGATATAAAAGAATCATGGAAATCAATTATCCATATTTTAACTTAAAAAACTGTATAAATTTTCACCTTTTATTTATAAAATTAAGACTTTATAGAAGATAAAATCTTAAACAAAATCATTTCACATGAGAAGCACAAAATTTTCAAAGGCATATTCAGACAAGTCAAATTTTTTGAAAACATATTGAAACAACACAAGAGTAACTAGTGGAAACATTGATTACAACTATTTCCTTCCAATCAATTTCTCTTGTTATGCTTCTACATAATATCTAGTCTTACACAAGAGTAACTAGTGGAAACATTGATTACAACTATTTCCTTCCAATCAATTTCTCTTGTTATGCTTCTACATAATTTCTAATCTTACACAAGAGTAACTAGTGGAAACATTGATTACAACTATTTCCTTCCAATCAATTTCTCTTGTTATGCTTCTACATAATTTCTAATCTTACACAAGAGTAACTAGTGGAAACATTGATTACAACTATTTCCTTCCAATCAATTTCTCTTGTTATGCTTCTACATAATTTCTAATCTTACACAAGAGTAACTAGTGGAAACATTGATTACAACTATTTCCTTCCAATCAATTTCTCTTGTTATGCTTCTACATAATTTCTAATCTTACACAAGAGTAACTAGTGGAAACATTGATTACAACTATTTCCTTCCAATCAATTTCTCTTGTTATGCTTCTACATAATTTCTAATCTTACACAAGAGTAACTAGTGGAAACATTGATTACAACTATTTCCTTCCAATCAATTTCTCTTGTTATGCTCCTACATAATT
The DNA here is from genome assembly GCA_007258455.2 of Sequoia sempervirens. Classification (NCBI taxonomy): domain Eukaryota; kingdom Viridiplantae; phylum Streptophyta; class Pinopsida; order Cupressales; family Cupressaceae; genus Sequoia; species Sequoia sempervirens. The sequence continues at coordinate 13,163 of VDFB02208608.1, read as the reverse complement.
TTTAATCTTACACAAGAATAACTAGTGAAAACATTGATTACAACTATTTCCTTCCAATCAATTTCTCTTATTATGCTTCTACATAATTTTTTTTATTTTTTTACAGACTTCTACATAATTTTTAATCTTAAACAAAAACAAAAATAACTATTAGAAACATTAATTACAACTATTTCCTTCCAATCAATTTCTCTTGTTATGCTTCTACATAATTTCTACTTGTACATAATTCCTAGTCTTACAAATGCCAGTGTCTCTTCTTTCAGCATGATGGATGGTCGGTCAAATGGCAGTCTCTTCTTTCCGCCTAATGGATTGGCTAGTGTGGTTCAGAAGAGAGGGCAAGCAACGCATTGGAGATGAAAACGGTGCCAATATTTCCAATTATCTGCGTTTTAGTGGGTGCGAGTGTAGGTCTTGCGGTTCATGAGGAGATGGTGAATGTAGGGGTGATGAATGATTCCACTTCCTGGTCGGGAAAGATAGCCAAGACTGCCATTAAGTTAGCGGTGGATGATGTTAATGAATCTCGGCTACTCAACGGTAGTCGAATGTTTGTTCACCTTCGAGAGACGCAAACAGCACTTGAAACCGCTTCCGCTGGTATTTATCTAATTTCTCCTACCCAGAACTTTAATTATTATCACAATTTTTGTTCAAATGAAAGTTAGTGCTCTTCTTTAATTTGATTTTAACTTGGTTTTAATTGAAACGTACTTAGACATTTATCAGTCAATTTTTTAATTTAATAGTTAAATTTTTTGATAAGTAGGAGGTATTTTTCTTAGCATGTCAAATGATTCAATAGTGTAGTTTTCGAGTCAAACTTATTGACCCATGTTTTATGAGTAATGGTCAATGAGTTTGACTCGAAAAACTACACAATTGAATCCTAATAGCAATATCACAAATTAAATTTCTATAAATTTAAATTATCTTGATTTACTGATTTATTGCATGATTTTTATTTTTTTTTGTTTCATAATTACAAGCGTTTACAAAAAAGCAGGAACCTTCATGATTTTTAGGGCTTAACAGCCACCTGACCAGCAACACAAAAACCTACCCACCAAACCAGACAACCCTAAACGCCTAAACTAGACTACACCAACGCACCAAAAAACCTAGGAAAGCACCATACATATTTACAAACAAACTGGTCGAGGGACGAACCACAACAAGAGAAACCATAAAAAAGACATTTACCTATGGACACCAAAAACTAGAGGGCCACCCTGACCTACATGAAGCCGTTGGCCTTAGTGAAAGCAACAAATTTTGGTACCCATTCCAGATTGTCCACCTCCACCAACCGTGGTATTTTTTTGAGGGAATCAGCCCCAACCGCTGCTATCATCCTATGTTGAACTAACGAAATGCCCTTGAGGTCCAGAAGAAACGGGTAAATCTTGATGACTTCACCTTTTTTTTTTATCAGCTCCAAATCTTTTGGTCGTAGGACCCCTGCTCCAGGAATCGCCACTATGAGGATCTCATCCAAAACTTCCATAAGTTCCTTCTTAAACAATTTGTAGACTAGCGCTTTGGCTTCTGCCTTGGCCGTATGTACGTCCAAAAAGGAGGCCAAGAACCTTGATACTATTTGGAAATTTACCCTGAAAGTTTCATGTGGCTCCAAATGCCCCAACCCGAGCACCATCTTAACTGCAACAATAGTCAATGGATCAATGGTGAGAAGAATGTGATTGAGGCGTTGGTCGGTAACCCCAGAGAACGCATTCTGACGCTCTTTGCAACCCAATTGAGGTGGTGCGTCGATTCAAAAGCTAACCAGGGAATCGACTAACATATGCACCATAAACTTTGTTCTCTTCGCCATTTGCCCCCACGCCACACCAATCAGAGCCGAAGAGAGGAAAACAATGCAACAAAATTACCACCTTCAAGAAAGCGAAATTGCCTATGCCTTAAATGCTGCTTGTGTAATCACATTGTACAATTCGGACTTGCCACCCTAAACTACTAAAAAAACCACGAACTGCCACCATTCAGAGGCATGAGTACTCTGAATACTAAGGCGAACTGACATGACACGACCATGCGGATTGCCCAAATCCTGCATCGGTATTGGAGCCATCCGATGCATAATTACTGCCAACTCATAACGATATGAACATGGGAAAAATCTGAGAGATGCAAAAAGATCTTTGCTGACTTCGCTCCCACGTCACCCACGACCGCCCCTCCAGCTCACCCCCAAAACGGACTTTCCACAATCCATGTGAAAAGCCGCTCACCCTTACACCCACTATTGCACAAATATTTTTAATAACAATTTTTTTAATAAAATAATTTAAATAATTCTATTTTACAATATTGATATTTATTTGAATTATCAATGATAAAGTCTATTAGTTCATTTGATTTTAAATTAGTAATTTTGTAAAATGTGTAATTTTGATTTTCAATTTTTCTAAGAATATAAACTATTAAAATTTTAAACCCCACTGATTTAAATAGGATCGCCCAGAATGACAGAGTTGTGTTGCATTAAATGAATGACACAAAGGAATAGAGACGTTGGAGTAGGTACATCTAAAGGTCTAACTTGTTCCAAACGTTTACATTAGATGAAGACAAACATGTTGATGTAATTGTCATGTATTTACTTGAGTGCATTTGGTCAATTTTGGTTATTACCTAAGTTTCTATAGTTTTAAAAATATGTTGTATTCTATTTTGAATGGACAGTATTAAAAATATCATTGTTTAAAGATAGTCAAAGATGTTCTAAGTAGACAGTATGAAAAGTGTCATTGTCTATGCATTTTGAATAGAGAGTACCAAAAATCTCATTGTCTATAGAGTTCTAAGGTGCATCCTTAATAGACAGTACTAAAAATGTCATTGTCTATAGAAGTCAAGGTGTATTCTGAATAATCACTACCCCTCCACAATCCATGTGAAAAGTAGCCTACCCTTCCACCCACTATTGCACGAATATTTTTAATTACAATTTTTTTAATAATAATTTAAATAATTCTATTTTACAATATTGATATTTGTTTGAATTATCAATGATAAAGTCTATTAGTTCATTTGATTTTAAATTAGTAATATTGTAAAATGTGTAATTTTGATTTTCAATTTTCCTAAAAATATAAACTATTAAAAGTTTAAACCCCACTATTTCAAATAGGATCGCCCAGAATGACAGAGCTATGTTGCATTAAATGAATGACACAGAGGAATAGAGACGTTGGAGTAGGTACATCTAAAGGTCTAACTTATTCCAAACGTTTAGAGTACATGAAGACAAATGTGTTGACGTAATTGCCATGTATTTACTTGAGTGTATTTGGTCAATTTTGGTTATTACCTAAGTTTCTATAGTTTTCAAATATGTTGTATTCTATTTTGAATGGACAGTATTAAAAATATCATTGTTTAAAGACAGTCAAAGATGCATTCTCAGTGGACACTACAAAAGGTGTCATTGTCTATGCATTTTAAATAGAGAGTACCAAAAATCTCATTGTCTATAGAGGTCAAAGGTGCATTCTTAATAGAAAGTACTAAAAATGTCATTGTCTATAGAGGTCAAGGTGTATTATGAATAGTCACTCCGAAAAATGCCATTGTCTATAGAGGTCAAAGGTGTATTTTGAACAGTTAGTACGAAAAATGTCATTGTCTATACAGATCAAAGGTACCTTCTGAATAGACAGTACCAAAAATGTTACTGTCTATAGAAGTCAAAGGTGCATTCTGAATAAGCAATATAAAAAATATCATTATCTAAAGAGATCAAAGGTGCATATTGTGTAAAGAGGGTCAGAGGACGAAAAATGTCATTTAAGGTGCATGTCATTGTCTGTTTGAACAAATATGACACGAGTTATACATATTGTTCACTGGTCTTTAAAAAATATCGTTTTGCGAAGAGCCAAATTGCCCTTTGACATGTTCTAAAGATCAAAGTTATGGCGAAAGATCTAAATCTTTCCTTTTTCAATTTCATTCAGAAACATTTAGTTCCTACTGAGATTTAGTTTTATGGGGTGAATGCAGCTGTTGATCTTTTGGCCAACGAAGTTGTGGCTTTAATAGAAACGCAACCATCTGAGGCTGGGCCGTTTATATTAAATCTCGGAGAGGCAGCCAATGTACCGATTCTCTCATTGTCTTATTCAAGTCCCGCTGTCTCCAAACAGAGATTCCCATATTTTGTTCGCATGGAACAGAGTGATCGCATTCAGATGAAAGCCATTGCAGCCCTGGTTAAGCATTACGGCTGGAGAAGAATTTCATTTCTTCACTCAGACCATGATTTTGGTTCCGGGGCCATGTCCACGTTGCGCGACGCCCTTCGAGATCTCCAATCTGAAATTGTATACACATCGATGCTTCCATCAACTGCACAGAAACAAACCATAAGGGAAGAGTTGTCTAAACTCAAATCAATCGAATCAAGTGTTTTTGTTGTTCACACCCCTTGTGATCTTGGCATGAATATATTCATGGAGGCGCAGGAGATGGGAATGATGGAGGCTGGTTACGTGTGGATAACAACCCAAGAGTTTACCGGTCTTTGGGATTATGTGCTAAATGCTTCTACAATGATTTCTCTGCAAGGCCTCCTTGGAGTTAAAACACACACCCGAAATTCTAAACAGCTGAACGAGTTCACTGAAAGGTGGGAACGACAATTTAGACTTGACAACCCCAACATGAAAATCACTGAGATGAATGCATATGGTCTATTGACCTACGATACGGTGCTCATGATAGCTCAAGCACTTGGAAAGATGGGAAGTACCGCAAGCTTTTTAACACCCTCAACCCCTCTTGCAGTAATAGCAAATACCAAAATCAAGGTATTCCAGCAAGGTAGGAATCTGTTGCAGGAGATTTTATTAACAAACTTTGCTGGTTTAAGCGGACCTGTTAAGTTCCATGATGGGGTTATCTACGGCTATACTTTTGAGATAGTGAATATGGTGGGAAAAAGCTATCAGGTTGTTGGGTACTGGCCATACAATTCCTCTAAATTGTTTCAAACTCCATCTTTTGTTAACGAGGGGCTTCGATATGTGATTTGGCCTGGTGGGTCTTCCAAGGTTCCTCGTGATTGGGCAATACCAACAAGGCTGAAGATCGCAGTACCTGTGACTGAATGGAGGCAATTGGTCAATGTCTCGTTTAACCAAGATAGTAATGAAACTACAGTCAGTGGGTTCATCATTGACATATTTGATGCTGTTGCGAAAAGGCTTGACTATCAACTGACGTATGATTTGATTCCTCTTTATTGGAAACAAGATAATCTTGAAGAACTAGTCCGCCTCGTGTATCTCAAGGTCTGTATTTTTAATCTTTTCTACCATTTCGGAAAAGTAGTAGAGCTGCCAATTTTATAAATACTTTTGCTTGGGCAGAAATACGACGCGATTGTCGGTGACGTTACAATTACAGCAGAGCGGAGTGAAATTGTGGATTTCACACAACCATTCACGGAAACGGGTTTAGTGATGGTGGCTGGCACGGCCATAAAGGAGGAGGCCAACAGCGCTTGGACATTCTTACAGCCATTTACTCCAGGACTTTGGGCTGCAACGGCAGGGTTTATTTTATATACAGGACTAGAGGTGTGGCTGCTCGAGCATAAAAGAAATCCGGACTTCAGAGGAAGTTCCATTAGCCAAGTGGTCACTCTGCTTTGGTATCGTGTTTATCCTTGTTTTCTCACCAGTTTCTTTAATTTCTCCATATGCTTTTAATTTTGAATAACCTAAATTCCAGTTCATTCTTCCAGGTTCGCGCTTTCTACTATGTTTTACGCTCACCGTAAGCATTCCTTTTCCATTCAGTGCTGACCACGTTTGCCTTCAACACGTTTTTCTGCACCTATTTATATCCTTTTCAAATTTTGAAAGCTTAATTATAGTTTTTGCATTTGTTTCCCTTTTTGCAGAAGAGAGAATCCGTAGCAGTTTGAGTCGAATACTAGTTGTAGTATGGCTGTTTGTAGCGTTCGTTTTAACGTCCAGCTATACAGCTAATCTCGCTTCAAGACTAACTGCCGAGCAAATTTCGCCCCTCATAAATGGTTTGGGTGACTATAGAGTGGGCTATCACGGTTCATATGTTGGTAGTTATCTAAGCGACAATTTGGGAATATCCAAAAAATCACTAGACGGAACATCATCTCCAGGGGAGTATGAGAAGGAGCTGACAAAAGGAGCAAAGAATGGAGGCGTCGATGCGATTTTAGATGAGATGCCATATGTTCGTGCCTTCCTTTCTGGCCGATGCGGCTATTCAATGGTGGGGCGCACGTACCGAAGCGGAGGCTTTGGTTTCGTAAGTTTTCTTTGACTTTAGGTATATCATTTTATTAAAATATAGTCAATAGTAAGTTTATACGTGGTCTATAATAGAAAAAAAAATTATATATATTTTTATTTTAAAATTGATTTTTTATTATTGAAATGGATGATTTTGAAAAATAGTCGATTCACAATATTTATTATATTGTTGGAATCAATATTTGAAGGGCTATATGTTTGTGATGTAGGTTTTTCCTAAAGCTTCTCCTCTAACGCAAGATTTTGGTAGAGCGATTGTAAACCTTTCAGATAGTGGTGAGACACAAAAGATTGAAGACAAGTATTTCAGAAGTTCTACCAGTCAATGTTCTAACTTTGTAGAATCTGCGACAAGACTAGATGTGAGAAGCTTCCAAGGACTCTACCTAATCACAGGGATGATATCATCTTTGGCTTTAATCATATTCCTTTCTCAAGCCCTATACAATTTCACCAAAGGTCACACCCCTTCAGGACAAGAGAATAGTATGTGGAAATATTTCAAATCTTTTGTAAAGTATTTATTTCATGAGTAGGTTTCATCCCAACTTTACATATTGGAAATGTCATTAAAGAAAAAACACCTTTCCAATACAAAGAGAGCTCAAGTGAATATCATAAATCAAACATAAGTGTCGTGGATGATGGAAACTAGTAAGTTGTGATTCCAACATCCTCCTTTGTAAATCTACAAGTAACAAATGAGGCACCATCTAGCTAAATTCATGAATGAATGAAAGAAAGATGATATGAACTACTTGTGAGACATACACATTACTTGGTACACACACGAGTGCACACACACACACACACACAAATTATATTCTTACAACCACCGCTTTTGAAAGTGTTCAATCTTACTTGTAAGTTTAGGTTATTTGATGATTTTAAAATTGTGCATTATCACTTATAACCACCGCTTCTGCTACCCGCTCCAACATCCTCCTTTGCAAATCTACAAGTAATAAATGAGGCACCATCTAGCTAAATTCATGAATGAATGAAACAAAGATGATATGAACTACTTGTGAGACATACACATTACTTGGTGCACACGCATGGGTGCGCGCACGCACACACAAATTATATTCTTACAAGTAAGTTACAAGTAAGTTTAGGTTATTTGATGATTTTGAAATTGTGCACTGTCACCTATAACCACGACTTCTGCTACCCACAACAACTAACTGTTTTAGACAACATAGCCATTGACGCAAGATGGAAAACTATCACACACATATTATATTCTTGCAACCACCGGTTCTGAAAGTGTTGAGTCTTACTGGTTATTTGATGATTTTGAAATTGTGCACTGTCACCTATAACCACGACTTCTGCTACCCACAACAACTAACTGTTTTAGACAACATAGCCATTGACGCAAGATGGAAAACTATCACACACATATTATATTCTTGCAACCACCGGTTCTGAAAGTGTTGAGTCTTACTGGTTATTTAATGATTTTGAAATTGTGCACTGTCACCTATAACCACCGCTTCTGCTACCCGCAACAACTAACCGTTTTAGACAACATTGCCATTGACGCTAGAGGGAAAACTATCCCCTGCCAATTAACCTTTCACAAACATACAATCACACACACAGACAGTGCTCTTCCTTAATTATTCAATTCAAATAGATAAAAATTGCAGACAAACTTCAATCTTATTGATTCATTTATGAATCAATTGGCCTGCTCTGGCCACTTTCTTCTCAAACACCCAATCTATTCAACAGACATGGCCCGATTCATACGACACTCTCCTTATTAAATTGTTACCGCTTCTCTAACCACCCTCAGTCTCTATTAAAATAGTCAGTTTTCTGCCATTTAACAATTCCTATCAACTTATACACAACTCTTTACCTCCTGTTTGTTTGCACAATCAATCATTTGCCAACTTATCTTTCACTCACCCGCGACCGTGATATCATTTTCCTGTTTGTCTCGGCTTCAAAAGTATCCAATCCGCCGTTCCCTATCTCCACTTTATCCAGATATGCGTCCTCCTCTGTTCATCGTACCATTCTATTGTCTTTACTCAGTGCACCTCTACGAGCGGCATTCAAAGAGTTGTTTGTTTGCTAAACTGCATACATTAATCAATCCTTCATTTGTATCTTCACGCGATGCAGCCCCTCCTTACTTTACTATCTACGCATCATATTGCATCCCCTCCCTTTCTACCATCTGCTCCTTTTAGAGCCGTGGCTTGCTCCTTTTCCACCGCGTGACACCACTTCTCAATGCCGATATATTTTGCAGAATAAACTGAAACCTCTAAAGGCCCGTGTCCCTTCGGTTTCTATTCACTTCTCCTTTGATGGAATTCAATTATCGTACAACGCCCATTCGTCTTCCCATTCTACGCATGACTTCATGTTTGTGAGTGTAATGCGCGGTTATGTAAGGCGTTTCCCTTTGATCTGAAACTTCTTTGAAATATGGCGCCTACGCTGCCCCTCATCCCTCATCATTTTGCAGATTTTAATGAATACCAATGTAGCATGCTGCGCGACCTTTGATTGCAAAGACATCTTAAACATTCACTGCTGACTTATGTGTTCAAATATCTCTATGGTCTTCGTCCAATCCATTTGTGCATATCTAGTAATCGGTATTGTTTGTGGCATTGGGTCAAATGGTTTATGTATTCGGTCTATACTTCATACTCTGCATACGTGTCCAACAAGGCAGATGCAAATGTAATATTTGAAAAATTTCTACCAAGTTGAGTATCAAATTTAAGAGGTTTAGGCATTGATCTAGGTGAGAGAAACCAAACAAAAATAAAAGCAAAATTGAAAGCAAACTCAATGATATTTTTGGTTGGTGTTGATTGTTTGTCCGCCGGTGTGCTCCTACACTAGCCATTTATCCCACAATGTATCTTATGCCTCTTATACCTTTTATTTGACCTATAACCAGTGTATAGACCTTTGTATAGGTTGTGTGAAGTTTCTTACAACAACATAAACTCCCCTTTTCCACCTGCTAGCTCTTGTTCAAGTGGGTTTTTAGGCGTCTATAGGGAGGTGGGTGACATCACCCAATAAGGAAGGAATAAGATCACATGTACCTATTGAGTATTTGTTCCCACATTAGTGATAATCAATCTAAGAAACCCTAGTGGGTCATTGTGCCAAATTGTTCTTCTGATTTGTAGTTCTCTCTTCTCTTTACCTTAGTCACTTACCTAAGTTCAAAAGTCTAGAAAATTGGATAAGTGTGAAGGTTTTCTAAGTCTTCCATCCTATTGAGCACCCAAATGGGTATTCTTAATCATAATTTGAAAAAAATTGGGTCAAACTTGGCTAAGTTATGCACTTCCAAGTTTTGGGTCCCCTATTGACTTTGTGGTTACTTGTTGCATAAAGCTATTTATTTTTAAAAAAATGACTTTCAGTCATTTTTCCCTGCACTTATGTGGACCAAGAGCAACTAGGGAAAAATGGATACCTATTTTTGAAGCTATTTATCCCTCAAAATTGTTCCTCCCACCTCCTTCCGTCCAGATAGCAAGTTTTAGCGACCTCCAGGTTAGGATTTGTGATTTTTTTCTATATATTTAACGGTTTTAGTTTGTAATTATATTTTACATTTTGGGTATATAATTTAACATTTATAGTTTGAAATTACATGGTTTATATTTTAGGTTATTTAATTTTCATAATTAGGGTGAATTTTATAGCTCGTAAAACCAAATTTTAAATATATGATATCAAAATTTAATGGATGTATAATAAACTTGTAAAGAATAATATATCCTAAAAGATATAGAAACTGAAACCTAAGTAGATATAGAAACTAAAACCCTAAACTGTAAACCTTAAACCCTAAAATTAACTAGATATAATAAGATGAGATACGGGTGTTAGTTTACCTTATGCTCAAAGTACACACCTATATTGATAGGAAATTCATTGATTGAAATCTAAATACATTTAGCTATCCCTCACATGAGGACATGGATAATTTGATCTCTCATGTGTTCATGTTATAAAAAAAAATGAGGCTCTTTTACCCAATCTATGATGTCATTATTTTGATCTAATTTATCAAAATTAAATTAAGAAAATTCTATTTATATTGTTACATTAGATAGTGAACTCATTTGACATATATTTCCAATTCTAACTTATGTCAAATTAGAATTACGTTCATTTTTAAATTGGTTAGTTTTTCATTCACTTGTTTAATTATGATCCATTGCTCATATGCTCTCGCCTTACATCTTTGATCCTCATTCTTATACTAATCCCTCTCCTCTTCAACCATTAATCACTTCCTCCCACAATTTTTAATTCTTGATACCCCTTATAAATATGATCATACACCTTATTGGACACCTTCTCTATAATACATTGGATATGATGATTCTAAAGAATATAAGATGATAAAAGGTGTTGAGGCTTTCATATACCATGTTCACTGGATTCATGAAGTTTATGATGAGCATTTGAATACTCTTCTTGATACTAATTTTTCTATACAACTATGTCTTATTATTCTAATATACATATATATGCTATTGTTTAAAAAATTGAACACAAAGCATTCTAAAATTAATGTGCAATCTTTTGTATGCATGTACATTATATATTATTATGGACCTATTTCTTCTCTTTCAAATACTTCAAATAATAATATACCTATTTAATTTCATTCATATGAATCATTTCCTCTTTATTTATGAGTGAACATAGATATATTTTTCGATTCATTCTGCATCCCTCACCCATTCATTTTCCAATACACTTGGTGATTTTTCTTTTGTTTCTTTTTGTCATCATGCAAGAGTTATCAAGCATTTCTTAAAGTAACCCAATGAAAATCCTAATATGTTTAATCCAACTCAATTTTATCTCTTATAAAATTTCATCAAGCAATTGAAATATTTCTAGCATCATTGGCCTTATCTTACTATTAGGGTTGCTCTAGTTATTAATCCAATAGTAGTATGTGGAGCTCCTCTCAAACAATATATGATTGATACCTATGTTTGAAAGATATAGATAGCTATATCCCTTACACTAGGACATGGATATGTCATATTAAACAATAATCAACTAAATTATACCCAATCACTACAATTAAATATAGTAGTGTTTATGTAGTGTAGAGTGTAACCTAATAATTCTAGAGTCCATCCTAGTTAGAATGAGTTATATGGATAGAGATGTGGGGTTGCATCATCCCTATTAAGTCTTTATTCCTTATCGATGCATGATTAGAGGTTTACAAATTATCTTGTAAATTAAATCTAATTACATAATTTCCCATCTAATACAAAATTGCGTGATTATGCCTTTTAACCATTGAAATTACAAAATAAGTAATTATAAATTCAAATACTGAATTTAAACTAGAGAGAAAATTGAGACAGAAGAGAGAAGAATGAGACAAAGAAATAGAAGGATCACAACGCGCAGATTGATAACGGAGTTCGTCCAATGTGGACTACGTCTTCGGGTCCGCTTCTCAATGTTGGGACCACTTTATTGATATCGCCAAGCAAAATTATGCTTTCTTACAATACCCAAGCTCCAAGAACCTGCAATAATCTCTCCATAATCTCTCACTCTTTTACAATTTTTGGTGTACAAAAACACCTTGTAAATTCTCCTCCAAAGAATTATTTCTCCCAAAATGAACTTGAATAATTCTCCCTGTTACAATTCTCTCCAAGAAAATTCTCGTACAAAATTCTCCACTCAATAATTTCCCAATCCCTTTACAAAAATCACCCCTTTATATACACATTTATTTGCTAATATGGCTTTAACCATATTATTTTGCAAATATTGCATATCTCCCGTATACAAGTAAAAATTCCAACCATTTCCCCCTTTTACAATAAAAATAACTAATATCCCGTTAGTATAACAAATTAATCTTTCAAAAATAAATCCACCTTTGGCTTTTATAATTCCAAGCCATACAATTAAAAAAACGAACCCCTTTAACTATGGGCCGTTATAATTTTGGACTTACATTATAATCTTAAAAAATATCTTTTAAAAGCCCCTTAATAATCTCCTTGGATATTCTTTAAAATAAACCCGTTAAATATGAGAAAGGTGGTTAAAGGGGTTAATTTGTTGAAATGCAAGTTTACGGGATTTTTTTCCTCTCCTTGTTTTATGGGCAAGGGAAGAGGATTTTAAGGGATAAAATCCCACCAAATCCTCCTTGAATTCATAAAAATCTTTTAATTTTTAAACCATACGTGTTTTCTTTTAACAATATGGTTTAATCCATATTATTTTTCCACCATGTATGTGCCAACTCACCACTCCTGCCATGTCACCACCTGCCATGTCAGCTTGCTGATGTCATCAAAGTCAACCAAAGTCAAAATTTTGACCAACCTTTGACCAGCCGTAACTTTCACATACGAGCTCCATTTTTGAAACCAAATATAGTTCTGGAATCAGCGTGACGAGCACTATGACTTGGCATCATTTTTATTTCATTTTGAGACAATCAATTTTTTGCCTTTTTGAACCCCTGATTTGCCTGTTTGACCGAACCTTTGACTGAGCATAACTTCTGTATGCAGACTCCTTTTGAGCCCATTAAAGTTGCGTCAAGATCATGTTTGCGAGCTCTACACATTGACGCTTCTTTGGATGAATTCTGAGACTATGGAACTTGCAGGTATTCTGGATCCACCTGGATCATTCCTCCCCATTGAGAAGCTTTTGGACCTCCAAAAGTCTATTTTTATGTACAATTTGAGCTAGGGAAATGTCGCCCCACTTGCCCAGTATCATTTGTCCTTCCTGCTAAAATTTTGAACATGTGACCCATCACAAACACAAAGAAAT